>OX155892.1:47313443-47573068 GCA_944588485.1 Phosphuga atrata
AGACAGACAAGACTCTCTTTTAACTTACGGAATCTTTTGGAATACTTGGAATCTCTTTTAAGTTACGGAATTCTTGTTTAGGGAACATCACCAAAAATTGTAAATGGGCTAATTGCACAGAAAAGAGTCACCCGTTCCCTTATGGGTATTTCCTCAAGAAAATCTTGCAGGCCCATTTTTGAGTGACTACAAATACCAACCGTCGTCAGCCTATATAGGTATATTAGAAGTAGTCAAGTTTTATTCATAAGATGAAAAGGAGTATTGTTAGAAACCTGAGTATACATCTACATAACACAAGAGGCCGTAACAAACTTTACACACCCAAATGTAAGTTACAAATCTGCACTAAATCTCCAAGTAAATTTGGAGTGTCCATATATAATAAGCTGCTTAGCAGTCTCACCAATGAAAATTATTCAAAAACGTTCAGGAAAAAATGTTCTAGTAAAACAGACATTATATACTTTTGATGAATTTTTTAGCTTAAGATTTAGATTGTCATATTTTATTGTATTTTACTATTTATTTTCATTGACAATGTACATTATAATTTGTACATTTTTAACATTATAATGTATGATAATGTATAATGTATGTATAATGTACATGACATATGTAATAATAAATTTTGAATTTGACTTGACAGACAAGACTACACAGACAAGACTAATAAGTCTGAATTTTAGGTGGGCTAGATTTTTAATGTGTTCTCTCTCCCAGTCAACGTAAGGGCTAGCTGGCTGGCGGCAGGGTGTTCTTTAGTGCGGATTGTATTTGTACAGGTAAAATAATAATTTTCCAATTAATTTTAAGTTTTTTCTTTTTTTTATCAACTTTATTTAGCTTTTCGAAACATAAATTTATTATTGCCAGACATTTTTATCATTGCAAATTTTGATTATAAAAAAAACAAAACTCTATATTTTGGCTGAAATTTTGATATGATGTTATTTAAGTATCTTAAAATTAAAAATTAATTTTCCATACAATAACTGGACCGTTACATTACCAGCCAGACAGATTTAAAACTGAAAAGTGATGCGGTATTAGTCTGGATGACAAAGAACTGGTTGCCAAATAGATTTCTGAAAAAGGACCGAAAGCTTTTAAATTAATTTGTGCATTAATATAGTATGAAAACGATCATTTATTATTGTATAAAATTAAGAAAATAATTAATCTCAAGTATCGATAAAAACTATTTTTATTTTTTATATCGAAAATAAATATATATTTTTTGTTAAATTAATATGATACTACGATTTAAATCCACTCGGATTGACATTGTCTTTGATCAATACTTTACACCGTCAATAAAAGACTGTGAACGTTCACGTCGAATTGAATCAATTAGCCAATTTACAATCGGGCCCAATCTAATTCGTCCACACACTTTCGTAGTTGAACTGAAATAGGTATACAGTTTAAAGAAGCTCTAGTTAATTTTTTTATTGATCATTGGGCTGGTGATAACATGGCCCCTTTGCCCCATTGAGAATAAAATTTATGTAAACTACAACAAGTGATACTCATACCGGGTTGGAAATAACAAAGTTTTTAAACTGTGGAAGAACACGAAGAAGATTCTCGAATTATATATCATATTTGACAAACAAATTTCGACGACGAAGTTGTCATACGCTACTCAGATTCGGATATTTTAATGATACTCCTCGGCAACATTATTGATTTAAATGCATCTTGGATTAATATTAATATGGGTGTGGGAATTAGAGGATTTACTAATAAAACACGATGATCTTAACCTTCATAAAAAAATTAAGGAGTTAGCTGGTATAAAAAGACGTAACCAAAGCAATATCTTGCTGGACAGAGATGGCAAAATAATCCCAGATACTGAAGGTAAACTGACAAGATGGAAAGAATATATAGATGACAGACAACAAGAAATAGTGGAAGAGGACACAGAAAGAGAGTTGGGCCCAATGATAACAAAAGAAGAAGTAATGCACGCAGTAAAAATGGCAAAATCTAATAAATCTCCAGGACCCGACGAAATTCCAGCAGAAATAATTAAACTAATCACAGAAGATCAAATAGGCATACTGCTGGAACTATATAACGCAATATACAACACAGGAACCATTCCCCGTGAATAGCTTAGATCGACCTTCATCACATTACCAAAAAAGGTTAACGCAAAAGAATGCAACGATCATCGAACTATCAGTCTAATGAGTCACGCTCTCAAAATATTCCTAAAGATAATACATCAAAGAATCTTTAGGAAATTAGAACAAGATATTAGAGAAACCCAATTTGGTTTTAGAAATGCAAAGGGAACAAGGGAAGTCTTGTTTGCCTTTAATGTGTTGATTAAAAGATGCATGGACATCAATCAACCGATGTATATCTGTTTTCTTGACTACAACAAAGCATTTGATAAAGTTCGCCATAATCACCTTATTCAATTGCTCAAAAGTAAAAACTTAGACATGAAAGATATTAGAATAATAAATAATCTATACTACAATCAGACGGCTAACATCAAAGTGAATAATGAACTTTCAGATGCAGTAAGAATACAACGTGGTGTAAGACAAGGTTGTGTACTATCGCCGCTATTATTTAATCTTTATTAGGAAAAAATCATTGAGAGAGCATTAGAAGAAACAACAACGGGAGTAAAAGTAAATGGAATACCCATTAACAATATCCGGTATGCAGATGACACCATACTTATTGCCGAAACAATAGAAGATTTACAGAGCTTGGTGGATCAAGTAGTAACGAGGAGAGCGGACTTACCTTAAATATCAAAAAGACCAAATTTATGACCATTGCAAAAACAGTGAAACAACAGGAAAGCCTATGGATCAATGGTGAATTAGTAGAGAAAGTCAGTAAATACAAATACTTCGGAACAACTATCAATGAAAGTAATGAGTACACTGAAGAAATCAAAACATTGAACAAGCCAGAACCATATTTAAGAGAATGAGAAATGTGCTATGCAATATAGATCATAACTTACAACTTAAAGTCAGCATATTGAGGTGCTGCGTTTTCTCGGTGTTGCTATATGGGAAGGAATCCTGGACGTAAAAGAAAGTTATAAGTGATCGACTGGAAGCATTTAAGATGTGGTCATATAGAAGGATCTTAAGAATAAGTAGGGTAGACATGGTAACAAATAAGGACGTACTGGTAAGAATGAGAAAGGAAAGGGAATTATTGAACACAATTAAAATACGGAAGCTGCAGTATCTGGGTCACGTGATGAGGGAAGAGAAATATGTATTATTGCAGAATATTTTGCAAGGAAAGATACAGGAAAAAAGAGGTATAAGACGCATTTCTTGGTTAAATAACCTAAGAAAATGGTACAACTCTAGTTCCGTTGAGTTGTTTAGAGCTACAACATCAAAAGTGAAAATACTATGATGATAGCCAACCTTCTAAAAGGAGATGGCACTTGAAGAAGAAGACGGGTGTGGGAAATAATGAGCGATATATATTCGCCAATCAAATACCAAATTCTAGGTAATTCTGTATCAAAAGCTCTACCGTGCTTTCACGCACTCACAGGATGAGATTACAGACCGTATTTTTTTTCGGAAAGGTAAACTTAGGCCTTTCCTACTGCTACAGTAATTTCCCACCCATATCGGCAAGAATAGCATTATTGCAGATTAGTACAAGCCCCGCACCAGCCAATATCATTCGGATCTATGCCCCTACAGCAGATATAATCGAAGAAGAAATAAAAAACTTCTATGAAGAACTGTTGTATACATATAAAGGACTTCCAAAACATCACATGACAATAATAATGGGCGATTTGAACGCGAAGATGGGTCAAGGACGAACAGGAGAATATATCGGACCTTATGGATTGGGAGAGAGAAATGAACGTGGAGATCGATTAAATATATTTGCGACTGAAGAACAACTAATAATACTGAATACATTTTATAAACTACCGCCAAGAAGACTTTACACGTGGAAAGCACCCAGTGATTCCGTAAACCATGTGGTTAGAAATCAAATAGAGTATATCTTAGTGAACAAGAGATACCGAAAGTCCTTTGTCTCTGTCAAAACGTACCCGGGAGCTGACATAATGTCTGACCACAACCCATTAGTGGGCGCAATAAGGATGAAAATGAAAAAGATCAAGAAAAAAAAACAACTAACAAGAAATATGCTATAAGAAAACTGAAAAATCCAGATATACAATCTCAAGTGAGACAAGAACTGGCAGAGCAAATGCAAGTAAGTGAGATCAATGACGAGATAGATATGGAGATTAGGAGACTTAATGATAGATTGTAGAAACATTGTGACATTGTGACAATGTCATTGAGACATTGTAGAAACCATCGGTGAGAAACATCTAAAACCAGACAAACACGTCAAGAGAAAATCGTGGATGACAGACGAAATTATACAGTTGATGGAACAAAGAAGGCTGTTGAAAAATAAAAATACGGCTGTATACATACAAATACATAAAATGATACAAAAAAAGTTAAGGGAAGCTAAGAACACAAAGCTACAAGAAAAGCACGATAGTTTTAATGTACACAAGAGAGTTAAAGAGGCAGCGGGTATTTTTAGGAAAAGGACGGCAAATGGAATAGTAAACAACTTAAATAAGGTTATTATAGAGAAACAAGAAAATATAGATGTCTGGAAAGACTACAGTAAACAACTCTTTAAGGACACTCGACCACAACTACTACCGATGACAATTAATGCAGGCCCTCCCATAACGGTTGATGAAGTGCTGGCGACAATCATACAAATGAAAGAAGGAAAAGACCCTGGCCCGGATAATTTTCAAGCAGAATTCATGAAGCTTCTTGACGATGAAGGCGTAAAACCGATAACACGCATATTTAACTGCATTTATGAAAAAGGGAGCATTCCACTGGAATGGTTAGAGTCGGAATTTATAACGCTACCAAAGAAACCAGGAGAAGAAATGCGAAGATTTCAGAAAGATTAGCCTCATGAGTCATGTATTAAAGGCATTTTTAAAAATCATACACAGAAGGATCTACAAAGTATGTGAAGAGCACATGTCAGAAACACAGTTCGGGTTTCGAGACGCAGTGTGCACAAGAGAAGCGCTATTTAGTATCCATGTATTGATTCAGAGATGCCGGGATGTTAACTGTGGTGTGTATGCCTGTTTTGTGTATTAAAGTAAGGCCTTTGATAGAGTGCAACACCATAAACTCATGGAAATACTAAAACAGGTTTTTGGGGGATTGACGACCGAGACTTGATAATCGCACATATATACTGGAATCAAAGTGCTTGCATAAACGTAGATGGAGACAGATCAGAAGCAATAAAGATATTACGAGAAGTTAGACATATTGTTTAACATATACTCAGAACATATATTTAATAAACCCTTGGAAAACAATCACGCGGGAATACTTGTAAATGGAAAACGACTAAATAACTTAAGGTATGCGGACGACACCGTAATTATCGTAGATAGTCTAGAAGACCTACAAGAGACCATGACAATAGTGATAGAGGCAAGTCAGGAGTACGGGCTCGATATAAACATAAATTAAACCAAATATATGGTGATCATATATTTGGTTTAATTTATGCAGGAGGATTTCTTAGCTAAAAAATTTAAGAACATGGAAATGTCCTCCCTGAAAACCCCCGAGCTTTTTAGAGCAGCCGTGAATAAGATCAAGATAGCCAGAATGATCACCAACAGAAGAAGAAGAAGAGCAATCAGAACAGTATCAGTCAGCCTGTCAAATTATTAGGAAGACAAGCCTGATGAGGAAGAATTAATAGATCAGACATTTAAGATCTTAGAGAAATGTATTTGTCATATGTACGGATTTCGTGATTCCTCGAACGTCAATGATGTAAGATTTCATCTGTTTTCGAATACGTACCGATCTAAAAAGCGTGATAATCTAAAAAATGCGAAAAGTGATAATTTTGAAAAGAAATTCCGTAATTTTGACTCATCAAGCCTACCACCATGCAAAGCTGAATTCTACCAACACTTACTACGAGTTCGTTACGTCACGAAGGTTTGGAGAAATGCTCATTTAAAACATCCGACATGTTTATCACATCAAGCTTCCAGTTGGACTATAAACGATGATAAATATTATTTAATTTTATTTAACGTTAATCGTCTGGCACATTGAATCAATGATAAAAATGTCAGACAATAATAAGTTTATGTATCGAAAACCTAAATAAAGTTAATAAAAAAAAAATTAAAACCTTCTGAAATTTATTTAGAAAATTATTACTTTACCTATGCATATACGATGCGCACTAATGAACGCAAACTTTAAGGCTAGTTTTGACTAGGTTTAGACTAGTAATTTAGTAGAGTAGCGAGTAATAACGCAAACGGAATAGTAAACAACTTATATAAGGTTATTATAGAGAAACAAGAAAAGATAGATGTCTGGAAAGACTACATTAAACAACTCTTTAAGGACACTCGACCACAACTCCTACCGATGACAATTAATTCAGGCCCTCCCATAACGGTTGATGAAGTGCGGGCGACAATCAGACAAATGAAAGAAGGAAAAGCCCCTGGCCCGCTAGTATACTCGCTACTGCACAGATCGCATTACGGTCCAGTACAATACACAAATGTTTTGCAAGATAAACGGGCTGCAACGCAATAGAGTGAATAAACTGATTAAGCTAATCGTGATGGCCATTTTAGAAGAGGTGGATGAGGAAATTTGTATGATTAAGAAAAAGAAGTTATGGATATGAAAATGGATCAATAAAAGAGCTAAACTAGGAGCTACTAATTGTCTTCTGAAGGAATTAGCATTGGAAGATCCCAAAGAATACTTCGATAGTTTGAGAAATAAACTCCGAAATCCAAGCATGCGGATTATTTCATTTGTTTGTTTCTATAATGCAGGCTTAATATTCCACAAGTACTCATGTTCTACATATTTGGAAACAAATTTGAGTTGTTTTTTCGGTCCAGCGAAACGACATTTTTGCGGCCACTAATGAACTCGACTAATCTACAGGTTCGGACTTGTTTAACCGGTGAACCAGTGAGCACGGACGCGTGGTGGGAGGCGCTACTCGCCCGATAAAATAGAGTAAAATGGATCGACTCGACTTAATAATTCACTAAACTACTTGACTAACTTTTTGTGGTTCGCACACATTTAGCCACTAAATTACTCGCTACTCTACTAAATTACTAGCCTAGTGCGAACTAGGCTTTACCGCCAGGCCAGCTAGCCCGTATGTCTCGTATGCTGACAGGTACAAAGAGATAGAACATATCTAAAAACCTCAAATTCTCATTTTCTCGACGTTGCTAGCTCCCGCACTAAGACAGACAAGTCTCGATCGACAAAACTAGACAGACATGACTAGACAGAAAAGACTAGGCAGACAAGACTAGACAGACAAGACTAGACAGACAAGACAAGACAGACAAGACTAGACATACAAGACTAGACAGATAAGACCAGACAGACAAGACAAGACAGAAAAGACTAAGCAGACAAAACTAAACAGACATACTAGACAGACAACACTAGACAGATAAGACAAGACAGACAATACTAGACAGACAAGACTAGGCAGACAAGACTAAACAGACAAAACTAGACAGACAGTACTAAACAGACAAGACTAGACAGACAAGCCAAAACAGACAAGACTAGACACACAGGACTAAACAAGCAAGACTAGACAGACAAAACCAGACAGCCAAGGCTATTCAGACCAGACAGATAAGTTGCCCCTGAGAGTTCACCGAGCGTGGTCCTGTCCACTAGTTTAGTATTCAGCCAATCAATCTTAAACACACTTAATTTTCTATTTATAATCTAACACAAAGTTTCTGTTTTCTTTAGGTAATATAAAAAATGTGCAGGAACCTAAGATCTATTGTTTCTAGTACAGCCTTATGTAATGAACAAATGAACATTTCTGACGAGACCAAGTTTTAGGTGCAATTAGAAATAAAAAATCCACGTAGAACTAATGCAATTACAGTTTCTAAAGGAAACAAATTCCTGTCCACTAGTTTAGTATTCAGCCAATCAATCTTAAACACACTTAATTTTCTATTTATAATCTAACACAAAGTTTCTGTTTTCTTTAGGTAATATAAAAAATGTGCAGGAACCTAAGATCTATTGTTTCTAGTACAGCCTTATGTAATGAACAAATGAACATTTCTGACGAGACCAAGTTTTAGGTGCAATTAGAAATAAAAAATCCACGTAGAACTAATGCAATTACAGTTTCTAA
This sequence comes from Phosphuga atrata, assembly GCA_944588485.1. NCBI lineage: Eukaryota > Metazoa > Arthropoda > Insecta > Coleoptera > Silphidae > Phosphuga > Phosphuga atrata. The sequence continues at coordinate 47,321,709 of OX155892.1, forward strand.
AGGAAACAAATTATTAATTGTAAAATTAATCGAAATCGCATCCAGTTTGCAATCCGGATCGGCACAGCCAATCAAAGCATCGTACGAAATAGAGCTGTTTTTTTTTCGTTCTTTGAAGAGAACAATCACGAATTGCCTAAGGCCACGGATAAAAGTCCAAGGCGGCCCGATTAGGAAAATTATAAAAAATGAAACGCGTCAAGGATTCGAAGCTAGGTTAATCCGATAATAACAGTGAGAGGTGGGAATCCTAAAAGAAATACGCTAGAAGATCTCAACGCCGGCGCTCAAATATTGTAATTGGGACGAATTTTGAAAATACAAAATTAGAGAAATAACAAGGTATGCTCATTTACAGGTATCTATGTTGGATCCGCATCTCACGGAAAAAGATGTAATCGGCTACCGGACAAAAAAAGTATTTACAATCTTTCTTGCCCCAAAACTCACCTCTAAGCACACCGTAAAATATCCTTCTGTTAAGGTGTCGGTGCCGATGGAACTTTTAAAAGAGATAATCCTGAGGTGTGGCCCCGGTATATCTACATAAATCATTTTTCCACTTCCTGGAGAGAGACAAGGCAAGAAAGTAACTAAAATCACGGTTAACATCTTCAGCCACACTAACTTTTTAAACGAACAGTTATATAAATTTAAATATTTAACACGACTCGAGTTTCGACTGGTAAAGGTCATTTTCTAATACAAATTGATGATTGATTGTATCTATACTCATGATTTTTTGGCGGCAATTCCCTTTCTGCAATAAGGGAAATACCTGACAGACAAAACTAGACAAATAAGAATAGACGGACTAGACTTGACAGACAAGACTTGACAGACAAAACTAGACAGACAAGACTGAACAGACAAGACTGGGCAGACAAGACTGGACAGCCAATACTGGATAGACAAGACTGGACAGACAAGACTGGACAGACAAGATTTTTTTTAATGGGGTGTAGATGGCACCTTTCGGTGCACGTGAGCCCCCTGAAATTAACCCGAACACTCTGGAACCGCTTATCGCATTTCTTCAGGGTGTTGGTTGACATGTTGCTACAGTTGTGCTATCTACGTCCCCCTTCCGCACTGCGTGCGATTAGCGGTTCGATTTTTTTGGGTTTTGCTTTTCTCTCATAGCTTTATTTTTCCGTAATTATTGCTTTGACCAATTTTTGAATAGTGCTCCATACTTCCTGCGGTTTTAGTAGGTACGCCATCATGTTTTCTGGATCGAGTTTATCATTCCCAAACATTTCCTTCTCGTTGTACCATCTCGAACACTCGAATATGGTATGGGTGATACTATCGGCCCAACCACATTATACGGAATCTGTGTCGGATGCTCTCCCAATGTTGTGTAGGTAATCTCGGAAACAGCAGTGGCCCGTGAGGACCTGGGTGAGATAATATGACACTTCCCCGTGTCGTCGAGTGATCCATGTTTCAATGTTCGGGATGAGGATCCTCGTCTACTGACCTTTTATTCCACTTTTCCTGCCACTCCTGAGTGAGTTTGGTACCGGCCACTTTTGTAGAAGTTTTATTTTTGCCTGCCTCATATCGTTCATTCTTATATTTTGCCAGAAGTTCGATGGGTGGAATACCTGCAATTAGCAAAGCTGCGTCTCCAGATACCGTTGGGTAAGCACTGCAGACTCGTAGGTAAATTTTTCTCTGGTATACTGCTAATTGGTTGATTTTTTTCACTATTAAAGGAGTCTATCCATATGGGAGCTGCATAAAGCATGGCAGAGTAAGCCACAGTGCTTTTAACTGCGTTTACTGCCTCTAGGTTCCTCCACATTTGGCATTAGTTTTTCTGGTGCCGCAGTTGTTTTCATACCAGTTTCTGCCGCTTTTTTAATATGCTATGCAATGGACAAACTTTTGTCAATTATGATGCCAAAGTACTTTAAGGAGTTTTTTGGATTAATGTCCACACCCAACACTTTAAAGGACATAGAGGATAATTTTTTTTTAAACTAGAAATTAGATGTTCCAGCATTTTTCCAGCGACATCAAGGATGTGAGGATGTGCACAAATTAACCAGGACAGGAACTATCGCAAAAAACAAATTCCTATCCTGTCAGATAGCCAAGCAGCCATCAAGGCCATTAGCTCACACACCATCAGAATCAACCTGGTATGGGACTGTGTGGGAAAGCTAACCAAGCTTGGCAGAGAAAATTAACAGGTACCAGGACACACTGGTACAAAAACGAAGAAACGAAGAAGCCGATCACCTAGCAAACAAGGGATCTAGTAATACCTTTATAGGACCGGAACCCTTTTGGAGCATGAGTAAGAACATCATCCACAAAAGCTTAGATGAAAAAATAGGAGAACAATGGATGAAAACCTGAAGAGAACTTCCAGGGCTAAGACAGTCCAAAGTAGAAAAGAAAAAAGCTTGCCACGAAACTAAACACGAACAAGCTTAGAATTCTGAGAGGACACTGACGGGACACTGCAGACTTAAAAAATACCTCAAGGCCATAGGCCTAGAGGATTGACAGATGCAGATTCTGCAGCTCAGCAGAAGAAACCCCTATACATCGGCTCAAATACTGCGGAGCACTGTTCAGCAAGAGACAAATGTATCTCAAGGCCTACTGCTTGAACGCAGAGAAGTTGCGCTCCTTGTATCCCACCCAGATACTGAAATTCCTAAAGGAATTAGGACTAGAGAAGGCGCTCTAAATGAGTAAGTATACCAACAATTAGAGGAAAAGGGTAGGGTACAATGGATCTATGAAGGTCACAGTACAAGTCACCATCGAAATCTACAATCTACATCTAAAACTCAAAGACGATTCAAGGAATGAAGCCGATGTTGACGGTATTGATTTGTACAATGCCCATATTAACGGTATTGATTTGTACTTGTACAATTTGTAAAGCTTAGAAGTTGCATTTTGAAAAAAGTCAATCTATTAATCCATATACGCTTTTGCAATCTTTTAACAAATAATTTAATATCCACTTTTCGAAACACATCAATAGCATTAAGAATATATGTTACTCTACCAGTTACAGTTGCAACCGGAGGATAATGATTTATATATATATATATATATATATATATATATATATATATATATATATATGTATATATATATAATTATTTCGATAGAATTTAAAGTGTTAGATAGTTTAAATACAAAACAAATAGCAGATTTCGCAAGTTTAAAATAAGAAAAGTTTTGTAAAAGAAATTTTTGTAAAATCGTCCAGGTACCATCTAAATATTATTATACACATTAAAATAAATTGCTTGATAATTGAAATTATTCCTTTTTTTATGCACTTCCATAACAACTTAGCCAATATTAAAATCCTCACTAAGAGCCTAATAAGGAGGGTAAATAGTAAGGTAAAGAGGGGGCGGCATTTTCAGTTTTGCACGGGGGCGGCGAAGCGCCCGGTGGCGGGCCTGGGTAGTGTCCCTCAAGGGAGTATTTTAGCACCTGTGCTATTTTCTCTGTATACAGCAGATATGATAAAGTTTATTGGTCAAAAATACTACACATTATACGCTGATGACGCAAGTCTGGTAATCTCGGAGGGATCCTTGGCACAAACTACTATACAAGCAAATACAATTCTACAAAAACTGTTCAAATGGTTCTGCGCTAACAACTTATACCTTAACATCGCTAAAACTAGTTATGTAGTGTTTCAGTGTAGTAGAAGGATGCCCTCAAATGATATTCTACTTGAAATTGGAGACTGCAAAATTGAAAGAGAGAAGAAAGTGAAATTTTTAGGAATCTACTTACAATTAGAGGAGAACATGGAATGGAACGCAACAACTGAGAAAATAATCAAACAACTGCACAGCAAGGCATATTTGCTACGTCAAGTACGTCAAACTGTGGGAGAAAAAAATCTTCTCTCAAAGTCTATTATGCCGAAATCCACTCCGTTTTGTCCTATGGCATTTTGGTGTGGGGAATCACATGGAGTATTTCTTGCTCAAAAAAGGCTGCTCAGATCACTAGCCGGCCTCAAAAGTAACATTTGCTGCAAGCCCTACTTCCATGTATGTATATATATATATATATATATATATATATATATATATATATATATATATATATATATATATATATATATATATATATATATATACATATATATATATATATGTGTGTGTGTTGTATTGTTTTCTCGGGGATTCCGCGTTAATGCTGAGGGTTGGCTCTGAAAAGAACCGGATTCTCGACGTTTCGGCGAAATAACATTCGCCATTCTCAAGAGATATATGCGTCCGTGCGGGTCAACCGTTAGACGCATACTATATGCGTCTAAAGTCTAACACAGGTATCTATTCGCGAAAACCTCATATATATATATATATATATATATATATATATATATATATATATATATATATGGGAAGCTGCTTGCCATATATACAAAAACCGACATACAATGAGCACTAACGAGGATAGTCATGGGTACAAAACTAGAAATTGCCAGAATCTTAGAACGGTTAAAAGCAGCCTAACCATTTCAAGAGGAGCACCCAATCGAATCGGCATTCAGATCTTCAATCGTATACCTAGAGATATTAAAAATAAATCCAATTTTATATCGTTCAGAAGCAGTCTAAAATTGTTCCTAATAGATAACTGTTTCTATAGCATTAATGTTTTTTTGATAGTATATTTATTATAGTTTCTCTTTAATTGTTTTTTTTTATTAATAATTTTTTTATGCTTGTTTTATGTATATTCTATCCTGACTTGTCTCATATGTAATATATACATACTTGGAGAAATAAAATTGATTTTGATTTGATTTCATTTGATTTGATTTGATTTGATTTGACTAGACAGACAAGACTAGACAGACAAGACTAGACAGACAAGACTAGACAGACAAGACTAGACAGACAAGACTAGACAGACACGACTAGACAGACAAGACTAGACAGACAAGACTAGAGAGACAAGACAAGACAGACAAGACTAGACAGACAAGACTAGACAGACAAGACTAGACAGACAAGACTAGACAGACAAGACTAGACAGACTAGACAGATAAGACTAGACAGACAAGACTAGACAGACTAGACAGACAAGACTAGACAGACAAGACTAGACAGACAAGACTAGACAGACAAGACTAGACAGACAAGACTAGACAGACAAGACTAGACAGACAAGACTAGACAGACAAGACTAGACAGACAAGACTAGACAGACAAGACTAGACAGACAAGACTAGACAGACAAGACTAGACAGACAAGACTAGACAGACAAGACTAGACAGACAAGACTAGACAGACAAGACTAGACAGACAAGACTAGACAGACAAGACTAGACAGACAAGACTAGACAGACAAGACTAGACAGACAAGACTAGACAGACAAGACTAGACAGACAAGACTAGACAGACAAGACAGACAAGACTAGACAGACTAGACAGACAAGACTAGACAGACAAGACTAGACAGACAAGACTAGACAGACAAGACTAGACAGACAAGACTAGACAGACAAGACTAGACAGACAAGACTAGACAGACAAGACTAGACAGACAAGACTAGACAGACAAGACTAGACAGACAAGACTAGACAGACAAGACTAGACAGACAAGACTAGACAGACAAGACTAGACAGACAAGACTAGACAGACAAGACTAGACAGACAAGACTAGACAGACAAGACTAGACAGACAAGACTAGACAGACAAGACTAGACAGACAAGACTAGACAGACAAGACTAGACAGACAAGACTAGACAGACAAGACTAGACAGACAAGACTAGACAGACAAGACTAGACAGACAAGACTAGACAGACAAGACTAGACAGACAAGACTAGACAGACAAGACTAGACAGACAAGACTAGACAGACAAGACTAGACAGACAAGACTAGACAGACAAGACTAGACAGACAAGACTAGACAGACAAGACTAGACAGACAAGACTAGACAGACAAGACTAGACAGACAAGACTAGACAGACAAGACTAGACAGACAAGACTAGACAGACAAGACTAGACAGACAAGACTAGACAGACAAGACTAGACAGACAAGACTAGACAGACAAGACTAGACAGACAAGACTAGACAGACAAGACTAGACAGACAAGACTAGACAGACAAGACTAGACAGACAAGACTAGACAGACAAGACTAGACAGACAAGACTAGACAGACAAGACTAGACAGACAAGACTAGACAGACAAGACTAGACAGACAAGACTAGACAGACAAGACTAGACAGACAAGACTAGACAGACAAGACTAGACAGACAAGACTAGACAGACAAGACTAGACAGACAAGACTAGACAGACAAGACTAGACAGACAAGACTAGACAGACAAGACTAGACAGACAAGACTAGACAGACAAGACTAGACAGACAAGACTAGACAGACAAGACTAGACAGACAAGACTAGACAGACAAGACTAGACAGACAAGACTAGACAGACAAGACTAGACAGACAAGACTAGACAGACAAGACTAGACAGACAAGACTAGACAGACAAGACTAGACAGACAAGACTAGACAGACAAGACTAGACAGACAAGACTAGACAGACAAGACTAGACAGACAAGACTAGACAGACAAGACTAGACAGACAAGACTAGACAGACAAGACTAGACAGACAAGACTAGACAGACAAGACTAGACAGACAAGACTAGACAGACAAGACTAGACAGACAAGACTAGACAGACAAGACTAGACAGACAAGACTAGACAGACAAGACTAGACAGACAAGACTAGACAGACAAGACTAGACAGGACAAGACTAGACAGACAAGACTAGACAGACAAGACTAGACAGACAAGACTAGACAGACAAGACTAGACAGACAAGACTAGACAGACAAGACTAGACAGACAAGACTAGACAGACAAGACTAGACAGACAAGACTAGACAGACAAGACTAGACAGACAAGACTAGACAGACAAGACTAGACAGACAAGACTAGACAGACAAGACTAGACAGACAAGACTAGACAGACAAGACTAGACAGACAAGACTAGACAGACAAGACTAGACAGACAAGACTAGACAGACAAGACTAGACAGACAAGACTAGACAGACAAGACTAGACAGACAAGACTAGACAGACAAGACTAGACAGACAAGACTAGACAGACAAGACTAGACAGACAAGACTAGACAGACAAGACTAGACAGACAAGACTAGACAGACAAGACTAGACAGACAAGACTAGACAGACAAGACTAGACAGACAAGACTAGACAGACAAGACTAGACAGACAAGACTAGACAGACAAGACTAGACAGACAAGACTAGACAGACAAGACTAGACAGACAAGACTAGACAGACAAGACTAGACAGACAAGACTAGACAGACAAGACTAGACAGACAGACAAGACTAGACAGACAAGACTAGACAGACAAGACTAGACAGACAAGACTAGACAGACAAGACTAGACAGACAAGACTAGACAGACAAGACTAGACAGACAAGACTAGACAGACAAGACTAGACAGACAAGACTAGACAGACAAGACTAGACAGACAAGAACTAGACAGACAAGACTAGACAGACAAGACTAGACAGACAAGACTAGACAGACAAGACTAGACAGACAAGACTAGACAGACAAGACTACACAGACAAGACTAGACAGACAAGACAAGACAGACAAGACTAGACAGACAAGACTTTTTTTTTTTTATTTTTTTTTTTTTTTTTTTTTTGTTTTTTATGGGGGGACGTAGCAAGCACATTCAGTTGACTTGACAAGTGGCCCCCCTGGAAACTCACGGGCATCTTGGAACCGCTTTTCGCATATCTTCAAGATGGCGTTGGCTTCGATCTTACTTGATGTCCTTACATCCCCCATCCACGGAAGGTGATTAGGGGTTCAGCCATCCACGGAAGGTGATTAGGGGTTCAGGTTGTTTTCAGCTTTTGTTGTCTATGTTGTTTTGTCCGTTCATCCTGTTCTTTCATGCTTAGTATGTCCCTTATCATCATTTCTGTTGCAGACCAGTCTTCTTCACTCCTAAGCATTGTTTCCGTGAGTGTGCTAGTTTCTAAAATTCTTTTTGTTTTTGAAGTGTATATGTCCCTCTCTAAAGACCACCTAGGGCATTCGAAGATTGTGTGATACACGCTATCTGTCTTATCACAATAAACGCACTGGTTGTCTGCTTCGCGCCCAATACTGTGCAGGTAGTCTTTGAAGCACCCGTGGCCACTAAGTGCCTGCGTCAGGTAGTAGGTAACTTGTCCGTGCCTTCTCGTGACCCATGGATCCAATTTTGGAATCAGGAGTCTCGTCCACTCACCCCTCTCTGAGGCTTCCCAGTACTCTTGCCAACTTTCGAGCATTTGGATCCTTGCCTTTTTTCGCAGTTCATTTTTGTTTTCACAGCTCCTTTCTTTATAAAGCGTGTCTCTCTCTTCAACAAGAAGTTTTATAGGAGCTATTCCCGCAATAACAAGAATGGCGTCACCTGAGACGGTCCTATATGCGCTGGACACGCGTAGCGCCATTTTTCTTTGAATGGATTGCAGTTTTTGCCTTAGATTTGCTCTCTCCATGGCTCGCTTCCAGATTGGTGCTGCGTAGAGCATGGCAGATTCGACAACTGAACACAAGATCCTTCGTTTGGAGCTCTTAGGACCACCTACAGTTGGCATAAGTTTTCCAAGTGCCGCTGAGGTTTTTAATGCCTTCCCAGCTGCAAGAACAATGTGCTGCCGAAAGGAAAGATTTTTATCTATAGTTACGCCTAAGTATTTAATGGCCTCCTTTGGTACTATTGTTTCGCTTTTTATTTTAAATGTGACTGGTCCTACTTTCATTCTTCCTGTCAATAAAACCGCTTCTGTCTTTTCTGGAGCGAGTTTTAGCTGTTTTTTCTCCAACCAGTTGTCTATTAGTGCAATGGCTTTGTTCGCCATATTTATAACACAGTTTTCTGTTAATCCAGTGACAATGAGGGCCAAGTCGTCGGCGAAACCGACAACTTCCACTCCCTCTGGCAACTTCAGTCTAAGGACTCCATCATACAGGATATTCCACAAAGTTGGTCCCATTACTGAGCCTTGTGGAACACCACTGTAGATTTGTCTTTCTACGCTTTCACCCTCTGCCTCTATAATAATTTTTCGGTTGCAGAGGTAGCTGCTTACGAGTTTCAGGAGATACGGAGGGAAGTCTCTTGATATTAATTCTTCAACAATATTTTTTCAAGCAACGGAGTTGAAGGCGTTCTTAACGTCTAGCGTTATGAGTGCGCAAATTCTCCTTTTCCCTCGCAATCCTTCTGCAGCCACTTCTGCCAGCTTTAGTACTCTCATTATTGCGTCTATAGTTGAGAGTCCCTCCCTGAAGCCGAATTGCTTTCTGGATAGATCTTTACTGTTCCTAAGTTGCTGTTTTATTCTCCCTACTACCATTTGTTCTAGCAATTTCCCTGTTACATCTAGCAGGCAAATTGGCCAGACAGACAAGACTAGACAGACAAGACTAGACAGACAAGACTAGACAGACAAGACTAGACAGACAAGACTAGACAGACAAGACTAGACAGACAAGACTAGACAGACAAGACTAGACAGACAAGACTAGACAGACAAGACTAGACAGACAAGACTAGACAGACAAGACTAGACAGACAAGACTAGACAGACAAGACTAGACAGACAAGACTAGACAGACAAGACTAGACAGACAAGACTAGACAGACAAGACTAGACAGACAAGACTAGACAGACAAGACTAGACAGACAAGACTAGACAGACAAGACTAGACAGACAAGACTAGACAGACAAGACTAGACAGACAAGACTAGACAGACAAGACTAGACAGACAAGACTAGACAGACAAGACTAGACAGACAAGACTAGACAGACAAGACTAGACAGACAAGACTAGACAGACAAGACTAGACAGACAAGACTAGACAGACAAGACTAGACAGACAAGACTAGACAGACAAGACTAGACAGACAAGACTAGACAGACAAGACTAGACAGACAAGACTAGACAGACAAGACTAGACAGACAAGACTAGACAGACAAGACTAGACAGACAAGACTAGACAGACAAGACTAGACAGACAAGACTAGACAGACAAGACTAGACAGACAAGACTAGACAGACAAGACTAGACAGACAAGACTAGACAGACAAGACTAGACAGACAAGACTAGACAGACAAGACTAGACAGACAAGACTAGACAGACAAGACTAGACAGACAAGACTAGACAGACAAGACTAGACAGACAAGACTAGACAGACAAGACTAGACAGACAAGACTAGACAGACAAGACTAGACAGACAAGACTAGACAGACAAGACTAGACAGACAAGACTAGACAGACAAGACTAGACAGACAAGACTAGACAGACAAGACTAGACAGACAAGACTAGACAGACAAGACTAGACAGACAAGACTAGACAGACAAGACTAGACAGACAAGACTAGACAGACAAGACTAGACAGACAAGACTAGACAGACAAGACTAGACAGACAAGACTAGACAGACAAGACTAGACAGACAAGACTAGACAGACAAGACTAGACAGACAAGACTAGACAGACAAGACTAGACAGACAAGACTAGACAGACAAGACTAGACAGACAAGACTAGACAGACAAGACTAGACAGACAAGACTAGACAGACAAGACTAGACAGACAAGACTAGACAGACAAGACTAGACAGACAAGACTAGACAGACAAGACTAGACAGACAAGACTAGACAGACAAGACTAGACAGACAAGACTAGACAGACAAGACTAGACAGACAAGACTAGACAGACAAGACTAGACAGACAAGACTAGACAGACAAGACTAGACAGACAAGACTAGACAGACAAGACTAGACAGACAAGACTAGACAGACAAGACTAGACAGACAAGACTAGACAGACAAGACTAGACAGACAAGACTAGACAGACAAGACTAGACAGACAAGACTAGACAGACAAGACTAGACAGACAAGACTAGACAGACAAGACTAGACAGACAAGACTAGACAGACAAGACTAGACAGACAAGACTAGACAGACAAGACTAGACAGACAAGACTAGACAGACAAGACTAGACAGACAAGACTAGACAGACAAGACTAGACAGACAAGACTAGACAGACAAGACTAGACAGACAAGACTAGACAGACAAGACTAGACAGACAAGACTAGACAGACAAGACTAGACAGACAAGACTAGACAGACAAGACTAGACAGACAAGACTAGACAGACAAGACTAGACAGACAAGACTAGACAGACAAGACTAGACAGACAAGACTAGACAGACAAGACTAGACAGACAAGACTAGACAGACAAGACTAGACAGACAAGACTAGACAGACAAGACTAGACAGACAAGACTAGACAGACAAGACTAGACAGACAAGACTAGACAGACAAGACTAGACAGACAAGACTAGACAGACAAGACTAGACAGACAAGACTAGACAGACAAGACTAGACAGACAAGACTAGACAGACAAGACTAGACAGACAAGACTAGACAGACAAGACTAGACAGACAAGACTAGACAGACAAGACTAGACAGACAAGACTAGACAGACAAGACTAGACAGACAAGACTAGACAGACAAGACTAGACAGACAAGACTAGACAGACAAGACTAGACAGACAAGACTAGACAGACAAGACTAGACAGACAAGACTAGACAGACAAGACTAGACAGACAAGACTAGACAGACAAGACTAGACAGACAAGACTAGACAGACAAGACTAGACAGACAAGACTAGACAGACAAGACTAGACAGACAAGACTAGACAGACAAGACTAGACAGACAAGACTAGACAGACAAGACTAGACAGACAAGACTAGACAGACAAGACTAGACAGACAAGACTAGACAGACAAGACTAGACAGACAAGACTAGACAGACAAGACTAGACAGACAAGACTAGACAGACAAGACTAGACAGACAAGACTAGACAGACAAGACTAGACAGACAAGACTAGACAGACAAGACTAGACAGACAAGACTAGACAGACAAGACTAGACAGACAAGACTAGACAGACAAGACTAGACAGACAAGACTAGACAGACAAGACTAGACAGACAAGACTAGACAGACAAGACTAGACAGACAAGACTAGACAGACAAGACTAGACAGACAAGACTAGACAGACAAGACTAGACAGACAAGACTAGACAGACAAGACTAGACAGACAAGACTAGACAGACAAGACTAGACAGACAAGACTAGACAGACAAGACTAGACAGACAAGACTAGACAGACAAGACTAGACAGACAAGACTAGACAGACAAGACTAGACAGACAAGACTAGACAGACAAGACTAGACAGACAAGACTAGACAGACAAGACTAGACAGACAAGACTAGACAGACAAGACTAGACAGACAAGACTAGACAGACAAGACTAGACAGACAAGACTAGACAGACAAGACTAGACAGACAAGACTAGACAGACAAGACTAGACAGACAAGACTAGACAGACAAGACTAGACAGACAAGACTAGACAGACAAGACTAGACAGACAAGACTAGACAGACAAGACTAGACAGACAAGACTAGACAGACAAGACTAGACAGACAAGACTAGACAGACAAGACTAGACAGACAAGACTAGACAGACAAGACTAGACAGACAAGACTAGACAGACAAGACTAGACAGACAAGACTAGACAGACAAGACTAGACAGACAAGACTAGACAGACAAGACTAGACAGACAAGACTAGACAGACAAGACTAGACAGACAAGACTAGACAGACAAGACTAGACAGACAAGACTAGACAGACAAGACTAGACAGACAAGACTAGACAGACAAGACTAGACAGACAAGACTAGACAGACAAGACTAGACAGACAAGACTAGACAGACAAGACTAGACAGACAAGACTAGACAGACAAGACTAGACAGACAAGACTAGACAGACAAGACTAGACAGACAAGACTAGACAGACAAGACTAGACAGACAAGACTAGACAGACAAGACTAGACAGACAAGACTAGACAGACAAGACTAGACAGACAAGACTAGACAGACAAGACTAGACAGACAAGACTAGACAGACAAGACTAGACCGACAAGACTAGACAGACAAGACTAGACAGACAAGACTAGACAGACAAGACTAGACAGACAAGACTAGACAGGCAAGACTAGACAGACAAGACTAGACAGACAAGACTAGACAGACAAAACTAGACAGACAAGACTAGACAGACAAGACTAGACAGTCAAGACTAGACAGACAAGACTAGACAGACAAGACTAGACAGACAAGACTAGACAGGCAAGACTAGACATACAAGACTAGATAGACAAGACTAGACAGACAAGACTAGACAGACAAAACTAGACGGACAAAAAGTTTTCAAAAATCTAAACCAAAAATTTAGAAATTGGGAATGTTGTACGAGTTTAACATTTTCTTTGTTTCCATTAAAATTTCATTATATTTATTCAAAACATACAGAAGAATCTTGTACACAAATTGAGGGGGAAAACACGCAGTTGATAGCCTTTTATAAAATTCCCAACTTGTTTTAAACCGTCATTTCTATGCATAAACCAAACAGACTTGGACAAGAAAATATAGGTTTTGCGTTAGCGTTTTGTTACATAATAACACTTTGTTTTATTAGGTAATAGCAATAAAAAGCCTACGAAAGTGATTTGATTATGTTTATAATTACCTCGAGTTTCGATGCAAATCTCAGGTTAAATAAATTTAATTATCCAATAAATTCCAAATGCTGTGCGTAATTGAATTTAAATTTCTTGTAGGCAACTTCTATAACAGAGGCAATCGCCGTTTGCATATTAATAACAAAAACCGATAAATAATGTTATAATAAAAAAAAAACGTTAAAAAAATAACAATGGACAACATTATATTAAGGAAATTTTAGATAAAACTGACAGTATTGTATTAGACAAGTCTTCACTAGGTAATTAATCCATTAACAATGATTAATAAACCAAACAGAATCTTTTACCTAATTTAAATCTTAACTCTAAGAAATTTGTTCTTTAATTATTTTTTGTTCCAAAAAAATAATTTTTTTTTAGATTAATATTAATTTAAGATTACAAAATTAGAATATTATTAAATCCTATAAAACTATAATTATTTCATTTTTTTTTGTCTAACAGAAACTAAAATGGTTTTTCGAAAATTGAAATCGATGGCTTATTTCGCAGCTACACTATGTGTAAATGTCACACGAACATGTCAAGCGTTTCAAATTGAAAAAAAAAACTTGAATTATTTCTTCTAGAAAATTAGTACAGTTTCACAACAAACAAATTACCAGTAATCAATCAATTAAATTGGACGAATGAAAAATAAATGCTACGTTTTTAATACACGGAGGTAGTTCTTTGATATATACATACCAATACAACAATTTAAAATGGGAATGGGAGAATATTTTGGTAATTAAGTCATTATATAGATTTTTTTCTTATATAGCTATAATATATGATTTTCTTAGAGTTTCTATCACTGTCTAAAACATAATTATAATAGATAAAATAAAATAATTGTTGGTGGCAACGTCGCAAGTATCCGTCAGATCATCAGAGACAGGGCAAGTTCAGGTTAGTTGAATTTTGAAAGATGGCGGTGATGGAGGGCTCTTTGAGCAAGTGGACAAATGTGATGAAAGGATGGCAATACCGTTGGTTTGTGCTGGACGAGAACGCCGGCCTGCTCTCGTATTACACAGTAAGTCTACCCCACAATTATTTCCACATATTTACTCGCGTCCACAAATTACACACGGAATTATCTTGTTTACATTATTTATTATGTTGTGGGTGTAACTGCAGACAATTTTTTTCATTAATTTATATTAATAACTTGACATTAGAGAGTTACTACTCACTTGATAATTCCGCTGCTGTAGTTTTTGTGGTTATGTATTCAGGGTTTCTAGATTTATATATTCATGTTTTGATGTGGACAAGACAAGAAACAGGCAAGTTTAGGACAAACAGAGAAGGCTAGATAGACTTACATTGATAGATTAGACAAATATGCATAGGCACACACAACTAAACAAATAATACTAGACTAGACCTAGTTTAGATGGATATACAAGACAAACAAGATTAGTTGGACTAGACTGAACAAACAAGATTAGACAGACAGGACTAGATATACAAGTCTAGGCAGATAAGACTAGACAATATGGAGTAATATTATTCAAAATAAGACAATATATAAAATCTTTATACTAATCTTCTATTATTTTTTTAGCTTACAAGTTAGTATAAGTATTTCATTTAGTTTATTTTCCTTATTCTGTTTGTTTGACATATTTCATTTAATATATTATAAATATTCATAGATTTAATCAAAACATATGTGATTTGATTTTGATTTAAAGAACTCTAGACAGAGAATACTAGACAGACTATATAAACAAGTCCAGACCAACAAAACAGACAAAACAAGACAGATATGACCAGACAGAAAAGACTAGACAGTAGCAAGCACCATTGCTTAACTTGTCAAGTGGCCCCCTGAACCTCTCAAGCATCTTGGAACTGCTTCACCTATGACTTCAAGATGTCCTTGTATTAGTTCTGCCATGCACCCCGCTTTTGTGTCTAGTGATTCTAGGGTTCAGGTGCTGGCAAATTTATTATTGCTTTCGACTTGGAGCTATTTCCTCCCATTCTGCTCTTCCAAGGCCATAATGTTTGTGACCATAATGGTTGTTATTGTCCAGATGTTCTCCGACCTGATCATATGGTCGGTTAGCCCTATGGGCTGTAGTTTAAGATGTGTTTTCTTTTCCCACGTTTCTCATTCTGGTATCCATCGATGACATTCGAAGATGGTGTGTTGAATGCTATCTGCAAGGCCACAATATTCACAAAGACTATCATTTGGGCTGTGCATATTATGGAGGTAGTCCCTAAGACAACCATGACTCATTATCACTTGTGTAAGGTGAAAATTCGTTTCAACATGCTTTCGTGCCACCAATTGCTTGACGTTAGGTATAAGGATCCTGGTCATTTGTCCCCTATTTGATAGCTTCCATTCTATATTCTACATTATATATATTATTCGTTTGTGCCCTGGCGGCTTTTTTAATTGCTCTTTGTGCAGCTTGTTCTCATTTTGTAGAAATCGTCTCTCTCTCACACCATTAACTCTATTGGTACTATGCCTGCAATTAAAAGTGCGGCCTCCATTGAAACCATTCTGCATGCACTGGACACTCTCAGTGCCATTTTCCATTGAATTAGCACTAGCTTATGCCTGATCGATTTCTTCTCCATGACAATTGCATACTGGAGTTTTTGGAGCTCTGGAGGTTTTGAGCGCTTTACATGTGAATGTAATGACGCGGTTTTTAAATGATGGACATTGTCGATTAAATATCACACCCAGATATTTAATTGATACTTTCGGGACCATCTTTTCTTCCTTTACAAGAAGAGTATTGGGAATGATTTTTCTGAACCCTGCTAGCAGCACTATCTCTGTCTTTTCAGGGGCCAATTCTAGTCTCTTTCCTTTCATCCAATTACCAACTTGATCTATAGCTGTATTTGCTCTGAACATTATTCCCTTTCTGCATTCCCAGTCACTACCAGAGCCAGGTCATCAGCAAAATCCATGATCTCCACTCCCTCTGGCAGTTTAAGACTGAGGACTCCATCATACAGGATGTTCCACAGTGTTGGGCCCAGAACTGAGCCCTGTGGAACACCACTGCTCACATTGCGCTTTTCTCTTGCATTCTCTGCTTGCAGAATGATTTTTCTATTTCTCAAATATCTCCATATTAATCACAGTAGATACTGTGCCATACTACAGAATATTTGCCATGCTGCAGAATTATAGGCACTTCTAGCATTATTTTTGTTCTTTGTGAGCCTTCTTGGGCTTTTTTGCCGCTTCGATGACCTTATCTATAGCACCTACTGTTGACTTTCCCTCCCTGAATCCATATTGCTTCTCTGGGAGGTTCTCACATGTCTCTAATCCTTGTCTTATTCTTTGTAGCAGTAGTTGCTCTAGGAGTATTCCTGCTACATATAGTAGGCACAGGGGTCTGTACGAGCAAGGCTTCTCGATGGGCTTATCACCTTTCCTAATTAGGACAAGTTTAGCTTTGTTCCATTTATCTGGAAAGATTCCCTCAGTGACTATATGGTTCATTATATTCAGAACATAGTTTGGAAACTTTACCACAATGATTTTATAACCTCTGATGGAAGTCCATCTATACATGGGGCTATGTCATTTCAAATGCACTCGCTGGCTCTATATAGTTCCTCCTCATTGAATGGCACAATCTCCAGCATGTCTGGTTGCTCCCAGACTGGTTCTTCATGGGTTGGAAACAGTGCATTGGCAATCTGTTGTGTTCTTTCCATTGGGACCCTATGTTGCCTCATGGCATAGCTTTTTCCAGTGGTATCATTTTGGTTTGATGATTTCCATTCTTAGAGTCTTTTTCGTAGACTGTGTAATTTTTGTTGGTTGTGTTGGGTTAGGGTTTTTTTAGCTTTGCATTGCTATATGTGTCTGGCTGTGTACAGGCTGCCCTTGCTTGAGCAATAGTATCATTCCACAAGTAGACTCGTCTTTTTTGTCTGCGTTCCTTTTTTTGTGGTAGTGTGGCATCACAGCTTTTGCATATAGTTTTTATAATCGAAATTGCTGTATAATGTTCGGTCTTGTTTAGTTCTGCATTTAGGTTATTAAAGAATGTTTGTATGTCTGTGGGCATTGATCTGTTTGTTCAGACATGTTTGTTTGTGTATCCGGTTGGAATTCTTCCATTATTTTCATCTACTACGTAGCTGAGATACTTGTGGTCACTCAGTGACTCCCTCTCTAGTACTCGCCAGTTCTTTGTCCTTACAGCTCGCTTGTTGCGAAAGTTAGGTCAAGTATTAAGTATGAGTCTCCACGTTCAAAAGTTAGTTTAGCACCTTCGTTTTTGATGAAAAGGTCCATGCTTTCCAGACAGAAAAGGCGAGACCGACCAGACGAGACAGACAAGACCGGACAGACAGGACCAGACAAACTAGACAGACATGATGGGACAAACAAGACGAGACCGAGAAGATGAAACAGATAAGACCGAACAGACAAAACATACAGTACCAGAACAGATAGGAGCAGACATACAGGACCAGACAGACAAGTTTATATTCCGTTCGAAAGCGATCGCTGGTGTCATGGCGTATGCTTGTGACGTCACGTGTTTGTAAATCGACCAAGAACATTAGGGAGCCAAAGAAAGAAATCAGCTGTTTTACGTGTTAAATATGAATTCTAAAGTGTATAAGTGGTGTGCGATCCCTCAGTGCGTTAATACGTCAATAAAATCACTACATACTTTATAAACGCAGGTAACAAAAAATAGAAAGTGCAGAGATAGCCGAAGTTCGTACGAGGTTTACAAATGCATGACGTATTTCACTCTGATTGGAATTCACCTTGTCATGGCGGACTGCTGTATTTTATAGTTTAGTTTTATTAAAAATATTATCAATTTCGTACTAAATATGAAAATAAATACATTTTTCACAATCTATTATTCCCATCTCATCAAACACAATGTTTTTGTGATTCTTGGTTACTATCATCATGCCCATTGTGAATAGGATGGTTGCGACCGTTAGTACGTGGTAATCCATACTTACACTGAAGTGATAAATTCACTATATTTTAACCACACTTATAATATGTAAAAATATTATATAACATCTTATTCACAGTTATATAAATTTATACACTTATCACGACTCGAGTTTCGACTGTTTCTGCAACATGTATATTTTTTCACATGTTCAAGGATTTTCTGCTCTTCCAGCTATAATTATAATTGCTTATTTTTTTTCATTTGTAAGTATGGATTACCACGTAGTGACGGCCGCAACCATCCTATTCATAAATGTTTATGTTTTTTAATTTGCTTCTTTTTTTAACAATCAACAATGACTAGGATTAGTCCAGGATTAGTCTAGGATTGACTTAAGTCCAAACGGATTAGATAAGATTATCCATATGCAGGATTATGTTGTTAACAGGTTAAACAAGAAGGCTCAAACCAATTTATTTGGATATAACTAAAGTAAAAGTCTACAGCTGTGCGCGTTCTGAACCTTGAAGGGATACTACACACTTTTTTTAATGTAAAATCATAGCAGCTGTCAAAATGTTTAAGCGTGAAACTTTATTTAAGATCCATACCGAATATATATATGCAAGGATTTTAAAATTATGGTGTAATAATCCGTCCATAAATGTTTAAAAGTAAGATGAAAAAGCTGCTGACCAAACTGATATGATTAGTAGTGACTAAATTGAACAGACTAATGATTACACTGAGTATACTAAATTTGATCAGTCAAGATGTGGGCGACTAGGCAAAACTATAGGTCTAGGCAGTGGCGTAACTATAGGGCCTCAGGGCTGGCAAAATGCCACGGGCCCCCAAGGCCTCGAGCTCAGAAGTAACCTAACATTTTTAACAAAATTTAGTAAAAATTATAAATTTTAAATAACTACTTAATATCAATTAAAGTTAGACACAACTGAAGACCATATACAAATTCAAATAAATTATTAAGATTTAAAAGCATTCATAAGAAAAGGATCAATTTTAGAACACATCTATTGGTTGTTTCATTTTTTGTCGCGGTATTTTGGTGGTGCGGGCGAGTTAGTGACTCTCGAGGAATTCCCGCATTTTTGTTAACCGAGAAAGTACTTTTTTTCGTAACGCCTTCTTCGTTTGTTTGTTATGACAATTGACAATCGGTCATTTCTGTCTTTGATTTTTCGTAGTTTTTGTTTTATTGAACACGTCAAGTTCTAAAAATATCTGAATGGGACCGAAAAACGAAAGAGAAAGATGGAATCTGAAAGAAAAAAAAGTTACCTAATATTAGTCTGTAGGTAACCTAATATTAGTCTGTATTGTCTTAAGGAATGATGACTTTATTAATGAAAAAACAAGTGAACAGTGTCCCAAAAATGAAGAATTGGTCGTAACTGAACGTAACGGTATGGCAGTGTATATCCAGATACAGAACAACCACAACAAGGTACTAGCAAAAATCAAAGTGAATCATATTTTAGTATGAACAATATTGCATCTTCATCATATATTACTCACAAGGGTAATTTTAAAGAACTAACTGTTGAATTGAAACGGTTCGTGATCGAAAACGGACATTGTAAACCTAATGGTCCTTTCTTAGAAGACAGTGACAATAGACCTAAATATTACTAAGTATATTGTTTCCAAGTCTAGCTATCCTATTTCTTAATACTTTTGAAGGCGTATGGTGAACCATGTTGGTTATTCGCAAATCGTGCATCTAAAACAATACAAAATGTTTTGATGGAAGGCAATGACGACTGGAAATATATTGTAGATGCCACAGAAAGACACGAGACAACGAAAATTCTTTAAACTTTGGAGTTATTGATACTTTTGCGGAACAGGAGAAAACAATTTTATTAATAAGTCAGTTGTTAAGATTAAATTGTTATTTTATTATAAATATGTAAAACCTATTTTAAATACCTGTTAAAAATATGTAATACCGCTTTTGAAAATCTAATTTATTGGATATATAACTAAATTGCACACAATATTAGTAATTCTGTTAGGTATCTACTACAGTGATTAATTAAAATTAAATTACAACTTGACGATTTTTACTCCATCCAGTCAATTTGCCACGGGTCTCAGATGGTATAGTTACGCCACTGGGTTCAGGAAAAACACAAGATTAACAATAAGCTGGAAATATTTGTTAAGAATACGAATCTTAATGGACACAAATATATATAAATAACAAAATATGTATTTAGTTAGTATTGACGAGTGTAAATATTCGGAACTATTTGTTTACGTAAGAACACACGATTGGAGAAATTTTCTAGTTCTGAAATAATTCCCATTTGAGGATTTTATTGAAACTCGTCCCATCAATAAATAATTAAAATGCGAATATAGTGAAGAATATAGCGAATATTAATTACATTAAGACATTGCATTCAGACGCTTTATGTATTGACTTTTGTAATGGGTAACTTAAAAACCATATGACATCCTACATAATTCATTTTACAATTCTACGAGAAGGTATACTAGTAATTTCTTAATAACTTTGTTCTAAATTTTCAAAAATTATTCCGGATGTTGTAATATGTATAAGTCGTAAATTGTCATTGTAATTTTAACATTGAATAATTTCTACTTGAATTGATAATTATATATAAAACTGAAATTCTTTCTTTACTCCATTCTAAATAATTTCGTTTCTGTTTTTGTAAATTTTACGTTAGAAATCGACAAAGGTTTTTGTGCTCTTTGTAAGTTCTAATTTGATTTGCGAAACGATAGAAATTACACTAAACACGTGATAAATGTATATAGATTTGTTTTATAAATAGTTTTCATTTTTGTCCTAAATAGGTTATTAATTTTTACCGAATCTGTTACAACATAGAATAAATATAGCTTTTATATTAACAGGCACGACAGACTAGGCCTAGAAGTCTGAATAAAGAATTTTAGAATAGACTAACGGTTGAAAGTTTATTAATAGAATGGCATATTAACTTAAGATTAGACCAACAATTCTATACATACAAGGTTTAATTGATGCCCAGAAACAAAATGTAGATATGATTAATCACACTTTAGTTTTGATAGATTTCTACGATTTATTAGATATTATCCGTTGATTTATAAGTAATTAGTTTTGGATTTTTTTAATAATAGCCATTGCATTATTTATTATTTGTTCTATTTCCAAAGTGTATAAATAATTGATACAGATTGCTATTGTCATCATTATTTCTGATTATTCTGATAGATTTTATGATTAGGTTATATTAGTGTATATTTGATTATTGATAGATAATATTTTTATATTATACTAGTACAGGGTGAGCAAAACTCGATGTCTCAGTTCTATTATAAGAAAACGAAAAATTATAGAAAAAATCTGAAAAGAGGTTCTTAAATGTGATTTGTTTTCACAGAACCATACCTATATTTTTGCATATTTGAAAAAACCTAATTTTTCTAAACAAATTTTGTAAAGAAAAAAATTTGCTATCTTTTCCGTTAAAAAAATATAAGCAAATTTGTATAAAAGTATTGTAAAAAGTAATATCACAACGCACTTACCGTCAGTTCTGGTTTTAATTAAGTATTAATTTCGCCATATGTAATCGTTCAGGCATCCAGATATTCTCAAGGCTTTATTGGCTTGTCTTTGCACTTCGTCATTCAATCTTCTTTCACTCATTATTTCTGTCGCTAGGTTGTTGAAGCTGTGTACTTGTTCTATTATTTTCCCGTCTCTTTCTAGTTTACATCGGAGAGGTTCTCTACTTGTTGTTAGGCATTTGGTTTTGTTAGTGGCAACGTTTAATCTGAATCCCTTACAGCTATTTCAGAAATGAGATAATAGTCTCTGTAGATCATCCTCGTTGTCAGTAGCTAGCGCTGCATCGTCGTCGTAACAAATTATTCTAATTTCGTCATCTCCCATTCGGTAGCCTTGTCTATTTTTGATATCAATTATTTCATTCGTTATCATATTAAATTGCATCGGACTTAATGAATCTCCTTGCCTAATGCCTAGTTTTTGTTACAATTTTTGTTACAACTTTTAGTGCGCTTTGTAATAGATTTATGCATCTGTAATTATTAGGAATTTGTTTTTGTCCCTTTTTAAATATGGGAATTATTATACAGTTCTCCACTCTACAGTTCTCCCACATACAGAGTGTGGGATTCTTGCTTTTTAGAATATGGTTTGAATCATCTGAATCGATCAATCATAGATCGAACAAGAATTGAAGCCTTCGAATTATGGGTGTATAGACGAATCCTAAGAGTCTCATGGGTGGAACAAAGAACAAACGCCTATGTTCTACAAGAACTAAAAATCAAAAAGCGTCTACTAAACCAAATCAATAGAGCATCTCAGTTACTTTGGCCACATAGCTAGAAGAACAGGTGATATGGAAAACCTCGTGGTCGAGGGAAAAAGACCTAGAGGACGGTCTTCAATGAGATGGACCAACAGATTAAAAGAAATGATACTCAAGCATAAGATAGAAATGCATGGAAACAACAAATTCAAACACATACCGAAAATAGTATCACAACTAGGGTTTTCTACCCGGGTACCCGGATCCGGGTATATGAAATATTTACTACCCGGGTACTATTTCATTGTCAGACCCGGGTATCCACTTTGATCAAAGAATTCATAAAAAATCGGAAAATTATTACTAAGAAGAGCTTAAAATAATATTAGTTAATTTGCACAACAAACAATTAAAATAACTCTAAAGAAGGCATTGAGTTTTTTTTACAAAAATGCAGTAAACTTGCGGTTAGGTTTAGTTATGTCGCCATGTTTTGTTTTTATTTCGTTGTAGTTTGATTAAAATATTGTTCGGTGAACGGTGAGTAATTAAATTAAATATTGTTAATACAAAATAAAAAATTGTATCTAGTGGATAACCATAAAATTTTTAGGCTAAATGGATAGACCTGTTTCTGGAGTACGGAAATATTAAAAAAAAAATACAGAATAACGAATGAGTACAATGTTCAACATACCCAAAAATATTATCCTATAAAGGCTCTTTAACAAGTGTTTTATTAAAACATTTAAATAAACTACATAAAATAAAGATCGAAAAACAGAGCTTTACGTGCGAAAAAGAAGTGCCATCGATATCGTCTTCTCAATTTGAATCTGAACAAAGTTCAAGCCTAGTTCCAAAAAGACCGAGAATAACAAATTTTTTCGACTAAAATTTCCGAAATTGCACGCTTGGTTGCACAAGACGGTATTCCATTCGGGTCGCCACTCGTAGTAAATTCATCATAAACATCACAGAAGCTTTTCATCATAAACAGCTAACTCTACCGAAAAACGAAGGCAGGACAATGGAACTAGTTCCTAATTAGTTAATGAGAACAAGACTGTTTAAATGTGAGACTAATATATGAATTAAGGAGACCTTCATTCATTCGAAATAAAATAAAACATTATTATAAGAAATTGTTTCTTTTTCTGAAAAAATTGCAATTACCCGGGTACCCGCGTATATGAAAAAATAATACTCAATACCCGGGTATTAAAAAAAGTCGGGTACGCGAAAACCCTAATCACAACACCCTCCAGACCATAAAAGGACTGAGATGGTGATGATTGCATTCTCTTATCTAATTCTTCTGAGAGTACAGGACCTCCATATTTCAACATTTCGTTTGTTATGTCATAATCGCCAGACGATTTTCTATTTCTTATATATGGATATATGGGTTGAATACTTTAAAAATCTCTACGCAGAAAACACGAGAGACGGAGGTTAGGACGACGAAAGAATAAGGACAGTACGCACCAGACTCGAAGTTGACAAGGAAGAAATATTAACAGCTTTGCGAAAATTAAGAAATAGGAATTTCAATAGCCGTATTATTTAATTCTTCTGTTAAACGCAACGTTTTTAGTTATATATTAGTTTGACCGTGTCTTCACGGGACCATACTTTTTTCTCACTCATGTCATATTTTCTTGCTCAAGTTATTAACACATTTTGAGCGGGTATCCTAAGATATGAAACTGTGCTGCGTAGCGGGTGTAATTTTCGAGGCCTTTTTTTATCAAAAGTTGGGTATTTGAACGATTGCACCCTGAGAAAGGACTTCTGATTGCACCCTGAGATACCTTTTTCTAAAAAAAAACCTGAAAGGGATGAAATAGGGGATGTATGAGGAACCGATCATTTTTCAAGTTAGGGAGATGAAAATTAATATTTAGGCTTTTGGTAAAAAATTTAAAAAAATACGTATTTCATCTTTTTTTTGCAATATCATCCCTGAAGGGGGTAAAATAGGGGATTATTTAGGTTCTTTGTAAGCTACAATAAAAAAATTTGAAAAGCAAAGTTTGTGAAGGTAAAACTGGCTATATTTTCAAAATTTTGAAGACAAATTTTAGGAGGTTGAGTCAGGATCGCTGATCCTGATGGTGGATGCTCAGGATGGATTCGTAATGGTGGATGCGCAGGTGTACGTAAAGTTGTTGACTGTTGACGGAAGGGCAAAAAATTTATAAACAAATAAAATGTTTTGTCGTTTTTAAACCTATGTAATAAAACCAGTCACTAATATTTTTCTAAAGTGTGGAATTTAAAAAAACAATCTCCCTTGTGAAGAGGCACTTCACAAAATTGGCACATATGACATGTCAAACTTTTCTTCTTATGCGCGGCACAAACGCGGCACTGTCTCTGGGGTTTAAGTTTTATGCCGCCTGTAATTAGTTTAACTAATTTATGCTTTCTGGTATCCTTTGGCAACCTTCCTGGAGGGTCATCCCTTCTGGGTGTAGCTGATGTACCAGGAACAGGATGCTCTTCATTCACATTTTCCGTAGTCGGTTCGCTTATCCACTCTTTTGCCACATTATGTAAAAATATTTTGTATTTTTTATTACAATGAGGATTTAATGTTGTATACACTCTAAAAGCATTAAATAGTGCACAGTTGACAATAAACATCACAGCTCTCTTTGTCCATTTCTTCGTACGACGTACTATCGAATAATATGATAAATATTGATCGGCGCGATCTACACCTTTCATAAATTTATTGTAATCCACTACGCATATTGGTTTCCAGATTTTTTCTTTTATCGCCCAATCAATATTATGACTTTCTACAATATCAGCTGAATGTATAGTCGAAATCATACGCACAGGCCTTTTTGATTGCCAACATTGTAACAACATGTTTTGTCGCCGACGAAACATAGATTCCCCCCTATTCAATTTCGCGTTTTTTAAACAGAGAGGAAGGCCTCTGTTTATGCGAATAGTGCCACAACTTCGAAATCTATATTGTAGAAGTATTTAACAAGTGTCCACACTATTGTAATAATTGTCCATATATATATATATATATATATATATATATATATATATATATATATATATATATATATGTGTGATGCCATAAGTTAACATATGGCTGAAGAAGATTCAAAATTGTGTGTTGCAGTCGATTTCCTTCACCACAGTATATTCGGAAATTACATATGTAGCCGGTTTTCGCTTCACAAACCATTCTTATGAGAATACCATATTTCGTTATTTTTGAAGCATTGTAGACTTTGAATGCTAGACGACCTCTCCATGGCATGATGCTTTCATCTAAGGACAGTTCTCTCTGTGGTTTATAAACTTCTTGAAATTTGGGTAATATGTATGAAATAATGGGGCGGATTTTTTTAAGGCGATCTCTATCATCTTTGTCATCGTTATTGGAAAAATGCCATGAATACCATATTTGCCTAATCGATCCCTGCTCATTATTTGAGGAAAAATTGGAGTTTCAAATGTTTCATCTGTCGACCAGTATTCATCCCTCGTATCCTTACGAACTCTTCCCATTAGTAGAAGCAATCCGAGCATTTTTTTAGTTTTATCACAGATACATCTTTCCACTTTACGGACTTAGCACGATCTCTAAATAAATGTTCATTCTGTGCATGGTAGCGGTTTGTTTCGGTCGCCATATATTCAAATAAATCGTCTCCAATAAATAACTGAACCACATCAATTACATTTTCTGAATTATTTAGCATCACGAAAACCCCACTTTGTCCTAAGAAATGTTCGATACTTGGCACATTATCACTTTCCGACCAGTCCAATACTTCACCATTACTTTCTTCGTCGCTAGAAGGTATTGGCAAGGCTTGGTTTCTTCTTGGTCGAATCAATTCTTCCTCGTCACTTTCGCTATCAAATTCGGGAATCTCTGCATCGCTTGAAATTTGCGACAAATCATCTGCATAGACATCACTATCGTAATCCATTGCAAATAAAATTATTCAATTTGTGTATATATATATATATATATATATATATATATATATATATGTGTGCTTTTTTAAAACTTTTAATGAAATATTGTTGCATTGAAATAGTGGTACTGCAAACTGATTTATTTTGACGAGATAGGCCGTTTATATACAGATAAATGTAGGGGAGGGTGAGAATAACAAATTGCTTTAAGATCCAAAATATGACAAACAATAAACCTTAAATACTGTGTAAGTTGTAAAATGAAATAATTTAACAAATGTTTAAGGAACACAAAGAATGAGTGGTAATATTTTATTGCAGGGCGATATCCGGATTAAATATGCTAAATAATCAATAATCTCGAAAATAAATACTAAATTCATTACTTCTTTATGGCCATATGGCCTTTTTAAACAGGTAATAATATCTTGTCCCGCATTTAACGCACGTACTTTTATACGGGTACTAATACCCGGCCCGCTGATAGACAGCAGTCGGCGAGACGGGTACTAATACCCGCACCCGCCTTTAATGTGTCAATTTAAAATTTGACGCATACAATCAATATATCAAGTTCCATTTACTTGATATTATTCACATTACTGGAATAATTTCCAGCTAAACAAAATTAAGTTGCTCAAAACAACCGTATACACGTGGGACTTGCAGCCAGTTCGGCAAGTCACTAAAACTTACAGAAGTCCACTTTACACGTTGCAAGTTGCTTGCGCAAATCAACTTCCGAAAATTTTATTGCTAGTGAACACTTCGCATTAGACATTATTCTTAGTTTATATCAATATTTGTTTACTATTGGTGAAACTACACTACATTATCGATAATCATATAAACTTATTAAAGGCGAAATATAGCCCGAATATATAAATATATTCAACCTTTCCGTATCTCTATAATATTATAAAGTCTTTTTAAGACTACAAAACAAATCTCATGTTGAAACAACTACTTCCTTTGGTAATACCACGCAGGATATTGAATTAAACAACAGATATTTGTATGTTATTTACTAGCCTCCATCCAGTCCACTGCGTCCAGGAGCGTTATAAATTGTGATTCGAAACAGCCAACTTTATGCTAACAAGGGGAACTTCGGACGTCTGGATCACGGATTTTCTTCAAACTTTGTACACTTTTAGTGGTCCATTAGGACGACATAATGTGCAAGTAATAAGGCGTACTATTTCGGCATTTCGAGAAAATTGCAATTATCTCTTCGAAATTTTCCGCGTCAAATATATACATTTGAGTTTCGTCAACGTGTATAAGATGGCGTTGGCCAAGTGGTTCAGCAAGCAAGTCCAAGCTTCGTAATTGCTGGATCGGTGGATCTAGTCCTACACATCGTTTTGTTTTCTTCAACACTGGTCATATTTTTTCTTATAAATAACAATTCAAAGGTAATATAATGAATAAATACGTGTATTTGCATGCATTTTGATTGAATTTTCAATGTTATTTGGCTGTTTACTGGTTAAAGTCATGTACTCGAAAATGTACCCGAAATGTACTCCAATTTGCCGTGTAACTTTTATTTCTATAGGCAAGTTAAAAACTTTATCAAGCGCCTTCAAAATTGTTCATATTTAATCGAAAACGAGCGAGAAATATCTTCTCGTGAAGATGCTATCAAAATACATTCTGTACATAGTTCACCTCCAATTATCAGCACCGATATGTATGAGAATGTTGCGTTAGGTGTGATTTGCATCCAAGTTGTCGTAAGAAAGAGACATTTTTGAGAATGTCAACGAGGTTTGTTTTTCTATACACACTCTGACAATTCCTTGTGCATGCAGGAAAAATGCATTCATTCGATTTAGTACATGTAGTTGAAATTTAAGTTTTTCGTGTTTGTATGACGAATATCACCCTGCAACTTGTAATGTCGTAAGCACATCCAAAGATTAATTTACTCTATTTGTATTAAATGGAGTTATTAATTGTCAAACCTTTATTATCGTTGATTGACTTCAGCATTCCAAGCGTGATGCCCTCCCCTTATCCCTTTGAACCCGTTGTTGCAGATCAAAGTACCATTTTTTATTGATAAAATTTAGTAAACAGCCAAATAACATTGGTAATTCAATAAAAATGCATGCAAATACACGTATTTATTCATTATATTACCTTTGAATTGTTATTTATAAGAAAAAATATGACCAGTGTTGAAAAAAAAGAAAACGATGTGTAGGGCTAGATCCACCGATCCAGCAATTACAAAGCTTGGACTTAACCACTCGGCCACCGCCATCTTATAGACGTTGAGGCAACGCAAATGTATATATTCGACGCGGAAAATTTCGAAGAGCGAACATTGCAATTTTCTTGAAAATATCGAAATAGTACTTGCACATTATGTAGTAATGTTGTAAAACATAGCTGACGCTTAAAGTTTATTTCTATAAAAATAATTTCTTGATTATATGCAGTTAGTTTTCTTTTTATGACATGCATCAGAAATGGAAAGTAAAAATATTTACTTTCCACTTCTAATACTATTTTATGAATATTTTGGGTTATTTTTTGCTTAAAAGGTGCGAAAACTGTTTCAGCAAATATAAAGTTAATGTGAAATGTATGGAGCAGATGTGTTAACTGCAAAGCGCCTGTGCTCAGAAATCTCATCTTCACAATTTCAGGAAAGATGTTTGTTGGTTAAGTATTTTATTTAATTCATTAATAATGAACGCCAACAATTCATTTACATTAATAAATTCAATAAAAATTACTTCAAATTACTCATCAAATGCAAATTTTTGCCACAAGTCTCTTCAATCGACCACAATAATTAAGTGATTCAGTGAAATTACCAACTAGAAAATTATTTAGTTTTAATAAAGGTTTACTTGGTCCAGACTTGTCTGTCTTTGGTCTGTCTAGTCTTGTTTTATCAGTCTAGTCTTGTATGTCTAGCCTGTCTAGTCTTGTATGTCTAGCCTGTCTAGTCTTGTATGTCTAGACTTGTACGTCTTGTCTGTCTGGTCTTGTCTTTATGTCTAGTCTTGTTTTTCTGTCTAGTCTTGCATGTCTAGTCTTTGCTATCCAGTCTTAGCTGTCCAGTCTTGTGTGTCGTGTCTTGTTTGTCCCCACTTGTATATCTAATCTCTTATATGAAGTGTTATTTGTATTGTCTTGTCTATCTAGTCTTGCCTGTCTTATCTTATGTATCTATTCTTGTCTGTAGAGTCATGTCTGTCTGGTCTTGCCTGTCTAAACAATTTCATTTTTTTCAATTTATTTTTATTTAATTATATAAAGTTATACCCTACATACCAGGATACATTTGTAAACTTAATGAAATATGTCCAGACAGAATAATTTAGGTTGGGTGGGCGGCAATTGTAGACTAAATCCTAAAAGAAATTATCAGATTTGTTCTTATCAAATGTTATAATACCGAAAACGTAGAAAAACATACAGGTATCAGCCTTATGCCGAATCGAACGCATGCTATTGTCGGGTATGTTACATAACAAACACACACACACACACATTGGGACCTCTATTTCTTTACAGATGCAACAGATAATATTTAGTTAGATAGAAGAGACTAGATAGATAAGATAGTCAAGACTAAAAAATAAGGCCAGACAGGCAAGACTAAACAGACACGACTTTTTTTTAATGAGGTGTAGATGGCAGCTTTTGGTTAACCATACAAGTGACCCTGAAATTAACCCAAACACTCCGGAACCGCTTATCGCATTTCTTCAGGGTGTTGGTTGACATGTTGCTACAGTTGTACTATCTACGTCCCCCTTTCGAACTGCGTGCGATTAGGGGTTCGATTTTGTGGGTTTTGTTTTTCTCTCATCGCTTTCTTTTTCTGTAATTATTGTCTTGACCAATTTGTGGATAGTGTTCCATTCTTGCTGCGCAGAGTGAGCTACAGTGCTTAGAAGCCTGCGTTTACTGTCTCTAGGTCCCCCCACATTTGGCATTCGTTTTTCTAGTGCCGCAGTTGTTTTCATACCAGTTTCTGCAAAGTTTCTCCGCTTTTTAATATGCGCTGCAAAGGGCAGACTTTTGTAAATTAAGATGCCAAGGTGTTTTTTTGGTTTAATGTCGACACCCAACACTTTATAGGACATATCGGCCAAGTTTCTGTATCCCGTTATCAGGACCGCTTCGGACTTTTCCAGCGCTAGGTGGACAGACTTTGATGTCATCCACTTCGTGATTTGTTCAGTCGCCTCTATCTGTTTTACCCACTGCCGTGAGTGCCAGATCGTCCGCAATATGATGTTAACTCCTTCGGGTAACTTCAGCCCGAGGACACCGTCGTAGAGTGCGTTCCACGGGGTCGGTCTAGGGTTGCCACCTCTCCGGGTTTGGCCCGGAGACTCCGGGTTTCAGTGAGTTATCTCAGGGCTCCGGGTTTAACTATTATTTCTCCGGACAGCGTAAGTAAAATTGAATATCCAAAAAAATTAACCCTATCGCTGCGAATTACTTTTTTAACTGATGTGCTTGTGTGCTCAATATTCAAAATCTCTATTCGAATCAAAATTTGTTTTTTTGTTAATTTGAATGGACAAACCATGCAAAATTCTTTTGTTTTGGGTTAAAATTGGACATAAACTAAATTAAAACTAAGTCAAAATAATTTGCAAATATTACCAAATTTTCAAAAACCAAAATCTCTATTTGAAGCAAAATTTGTTTTTTTTTTGTTAATTTCTATTGACAAACCTTGCAACATTCTTTTGTTTTGTGTCAAAATTGGACGAAAACGTCAAAATAATTTGCAAATACAGTCGAACTTCCATAACTCGAACTTCTATAACTCAAATTTTTCTATAACTCGAATATTTTTAAAAATTCATACGTTTAGACAGCATTTTGCATATAAATTAACTTCCATTACTCGAATTTTCCTTAACTCAAGTGGACAAACTTTGCGAAATTCTTTTGTTTTATGTTCGTCAAAATTGGACGAAAACCTCAAAATAATTTGCAAATATTTCCAAATTTTTAAAAACCAAAATTTTTATTCGAATCAAATCTTGTTTTTTGTAGATTTGAGTGGACAAATTTTGCAAAAATCTTTTGCTTTATGTCAAAATTGGACGAAAATGTCAAAATAATTGGCAAATATTGCCAAATTTTCATAAACCAAATTTTTTATTCGAATCAAATCTTGTTTTTTTGTTAATTTGAGTGGACAAACCTTCCAAAATTCTTTTGTTTTGTGTCAAAATTGGACAAAAATGTGAAAATAATTTGCAAAAATTGCCAAATTTTCAAAAACCAAATTTCTTATTCGAATAAAATATTGTTTTTTTGTTAATTTGAATGGACAAACCTTACAACATTCTTTTGTTTTGTGTCACAATTGGACGAAAACGTAAAAATAATTTGCAAATATTGCAAAATTTTCAAAAACCAACATATGTAAAAAGTGCCTAGAGGCCCTGCTTATGAATCTGAATCTGAAAATGAAACAGTAAAGTATCAATTTTTCAGTAAAGTGAATACAAGTTTAGATTTACTAAGTACCTATGAAAAACAAAAATTTGTGTCTGTAGTGAAAAAGGTTAGGTTAGGTTTTAGGTTAGTAATTTTTAATTTTGAAAACAGCCCATTCAAATATTTTTCAGTAATTAATCTTAAGAACGAAAATTTCAAATACCAAGATTTTTAGATGCTGCAAAGTACGTAAATATAGAAGTAGATGCCGATAAATTATATAATGATATCTGCCTTCTTAAAAATATCATTCATTCCACCAAATCGCGCGGTTTGGGCAACTGATAAAAAATAGATCAAAATATTTTCATCTGGTGTTTTCAGTGAACTACCAAAACTTGCAAGTAATGCATATGCGGTACGATTTTTTTCGATTATGGGAAATACTTGGACAGACAACCGTAAGAGGATTGGTAAAGGCAGAATTGTGCATAAAACTTAATTTTGAGATGAGCTGTCGATTTTTTTGAATTCACAATTCATTTTTTTTTAAGTTATCGTCTCCGGGCGAGACCCAGGTCTGAGGTGGCAACCCTAGGTCGGTCCCATTAGGGAGTTCCGAAGAACACCACTGTTGATGCCACTGGTTTGAACTTTGTTTTCTGCGATCGCATAGATAGCTACGAACTATTATTATTAGATATCTTATGTCTAATGTTATAAGCGCACATATTTTTCTTGTTCGTTTTGTACCTTCTTTTACCGTTTCCGCTATATTTATGACATACTTTACCGCATCTATTGTAGAGATACCTTCTCTAAATCCGAATTTTCTTTCAGATAGGTTCCTGCCGTTTTCTAGTTCTTTTTTTAATCGTGCTAAAATTAGCATGTGCCAGAATTTTGCCAGCGACATCAAGGATACAGAGGCGCCGGTATGAAGACGGTACTATCTGGTCCTGGAGCTTTGTTGTTGCGCACACGGCTACTTGCTATCTTCAGTTCTTCTGTGAACGGAGGAATGTTGTTAACTTAAGGTTGTGCCCAGGTTGGTTTGGGATGGTTTGAGAATAGTGCTTTAGTTACTTCTATCATTTTGTCCATCGGTAGTTGTGCATTCGGCTACTGAATACGTAGGCTCCTAATTGCTATTCGATATGCGTCTCCCCATATATCGTCGTCGATGCTTTTACATACGTTTTCCCAGTGGGATTTCTTTGAATGGTTAATTTAATTTAATGCTCCTCGTAGATGTGTTTTAGCATCGGTGTATGCTTTAATTCTTGTAATTTTATAAAATCCTTAGTCTTTTTTCCGTGTCGTAGGTATGTCCTTCTTGCGGCGATAAATGTTGTTCTGGAGTTCACAATGGCTTGGTTCCACCAGTATACACATTTTCTCCTGCAATTTTTAATTATTTTTGGCATGGAGGCGCATAACATGTGATATGCTAAGAGCTTCTATAAGCGAGTCGACAGAGTTTACTCCGAGCTTGCTTATTTCCTTAGTCATATTACTGGTAAAGAGGTCCATATTTTTCTGGTCAATGATCCAGCGTTTCATAATGACGGTGTTATGTGAGACTGTCACCTTATATTCTTCCACCATATAGAATATATATTTATGGTCGCTGAGAGCCACTTGCCACTTTGTGGTTCTCTGCGCCAGGAACAGACACGACTAAACAGACAAGACTAGACGGAGAGACTGGTCTAGATCCACAAGACTTAAACCCTCTTTTCCACTTGGATTTTAGTATGCGCCACCCCGGTCTTGCATATTTCGCATTCCTTCAGGGTGGAAAGCCCGGACGGTTAGTGTTTTCTAATTAAAAATAAATTAACACTTTCATTATATATGACAATAAATCAATAAATTAACACTTCAAATCCAAAATATTGTGTTAAGCTTAATTCCGTTTTATCTCGAGTTTTGTTTTGAGCTTTTAATTTTGCATTTTGAGCTTTTATTGTATATAGTTAATTATGGAACTGGTTCAAACTCGTTCTCTAGACTATCAAAAAAGTGGGCCAAGAAAGGGAAAATAAAATGATTTAGGATAAAGTGTAAATGTGCAGAGGGTAAAGAAAAGTGGTTGGTTGCCCAATAGGCGAGTATTATAATCTGCAGTATTCATACTCGTTAAATTCATCTTCATTTTATTAGTATTAAGCCGTCTTAAGTAAATAATTAAATATGTGTTTGTATGTCTATTAAGTATTTTTATCACTATAGAATAAATTCAGTCAACATTAAAGCACACACGTTAACCATACTGTTGGCTGACATTACTTTCTGTCTAGTCTTGTCTATATGTCTAGCCTTGTCTGCTGTGAGTCTAGTCCTGTGTGTCTGTCTAATTTTGTCTGTCTAGTCATGTGTGTCTAATGTTGTCTGTCTAGTCTTGTGTGTCTGGTCTTGTCTGTCCAGTCTTGTCTATCTAGTCTTATCGGTCTAGTCTTGTCTGTCTAGTCTTGTGTGTCTGGTCTTGTCTGTCACGTTTTGTCCGTCTAATCTTGTCTGTCTAGTCCTGTCAGTCTAATATTGTCTGTCTTTCGTAGGTGTGAAATTTGAATTCTGAATTATTTTAATATTCTATGGAAATAACTCCTTTAGATTTAGTCGTTTTAATTAAATAAGTGAGTCTCAATAAGCACTTAATCAAATTAAGAACCAGCTTGTTTCTAGAACCTTTAGTGTTAACACAACTTATGTTTGATTCCGAATTTGGTGTAAACTTAGCTCTCTAAAAAATCACAAATGTCGAAATAACTCGACTTTAACCCTTTGTTATCTAGTCGTATCACCAATTAACATAGGTACATACAATTTATTTATATTTACAAAACATAAAACCGGAAGGGTTAAATTTGTTTGGCGTTTCATGATTATACTGTAGTCTGTTAGACTGTAAAACATATAACGTTGTTACAGTCACAGTTAAAGAAAGGTACAGTCTAAAACTTAACAGGTTAATTTCTTCGAAGAAAGTCTAAATTTCAAATATCGATATCTTTCGGTAAAAGTACAAAATCAGCAAATGTTCAGATTTGCCGGTATATGTGCACATCTACCAATTTGACAGGTAAATGTGAGTTTAAATTTGAGATCAACTTCATATATCTACTTTTAGCGGTAAAAGTCCACATTTTCCAACGTATTTCGGTAAAAGTTAAAAGAATAATAAACAGAAATATAATACACTTGTATATTAAAGTTAAAATGTATTTGATATAATTTATATTATTTCATTTAAACACTATTTTATAATAATATTATTTCAAAGGATTATATAAATCGCTCATAAAAACAATTAGAGAAAATAAAATAACAAACTGAAGCTTAACAAACACAACAATAACCTCAAAAATGCAGGTTTGTCGAACAGCACAAGAGCGCATGTGTATGTTAAAGTAAACCTCTATACATTTACTAACAGCATTAGGTATATGTACATATTTGCCGGAAATAGTTGGTAAATGTAGGTTGAATTCACGTTTACCAACCAAGAAGGCAAATGTGCACATATACCGGTATATGTGCACATTTACCAATCTACGTACTTTTACCGTAACAGATACATCTCATACATCAATGCGCCTAATCTACGCAGTAGATTCAAATCTAATCGTCTAGTTTTCTCAGTATAACTAGATTTAGACTTATGAAATTTAGCTAATATAGATAAGTGTTTATTTGTCTCTTGTAAATTGTAATTTGTTTTCAATTCTTTATTTATTTACATTGTTAGACCCATAGAGGACCACATAAAGCAAATTAAGTCCTGTTGCTGTTATTTTCTTGTTATTCCAGAATTTTTTCATCATCTCGCTATGCTTAACTCTACGTTCATCTGTCCATTTTCCTCTTGGAATCTTTGGTTTGTCCTCTGATATAATTTCCAAGCTGTAAACCTTATGTCTGAAGATGTTTCAACTTTCGATGTCTGTCAGTGAGATGTTGGCGTTGTTTAGATCAATTTGGACCTGTTTTACTCAGACTGTTGTCGTTTTTAGTTTCTGTAAGCACGTCAAAACTATCTTTGTTATTCGGTTGTCACCTAGTCTCATAATGTAGAGATCGGCATAATCGAGTGACGATTATCGACTATTCGATTATTCTAAATCATACGAGTTCTCGATTACTACACGTGCGGACGAGTGATGAATGATCACTCGGATTAGAGCTGAATCATTCGAATTATTCTGGATCATTCGAATAGTCGATTATCACTCATGCGCATGAGTTACGAATGATCACTCGGGAGTTGAGAATCGAAATCAGCCGTTAGAATTGGCGGCTGTGCCGAGATGCGCATAATCGAAATATTTTAGTATTCGGCTGGAGTTCTTGCATTCGTATCTAGTTATGAATGATCATTCGGACTGGGAATTCGGAGTTGGGCGTTAGTAGTCGTCGGCAGTGCCGAGATGCGCTTAGTCGAATTATTTCGTATCGAGTTACGAATGTCAATTCGGACTGGGATTTTGTTTGAGAATGAGGAAACAAATTCTAGTTTTTGAAGTAGAATCTTTTAAGCAGTGATGGGTCACACTATTATAAAACTTTCTAACAACTTTTAGTTTGAATTTTTTAACAAAAGCTAGGTTGGTGATAAAGTAACAAAATTGAATTAAACAACAAAATATGAGTATTATGGTATTATGGATGATATTTAGAATCCAATATTATTGAAATTTATTTATTTTACTGCCATAAAATATGCTAACGATGGAATACGATTATCAAAGATTTCTTTACATTTTTCTTCATCGCACGTTTGTTTATAAAATGCCCAAATGTTTGTTTAGGAGAAACAGCCGCTGGAAATGTTTTAACCTCTCTATAGAGGCACATGCATTTATAATATTTTTATATTACAATTATAAATTACTAGGATTGTAAAAGAGTGTTGCAAAAATGCAATATTCTCTCTATACGCGTTAACTTCCGCGAAAACTGTCCGAAAATGCGTCAAATTATTAACGAAACTGGCTTAATTTACATAAATTGCATTCTACATGTAATATTACAGGTACATGCAATAATAACTGATAAAAATATTTTTTAGGCTAAATCGAGAGATAATTCCACATTATGAAATCATTCGATTATTGAAATCACTCGATTACTAATCATTCGATTATCGAAATAATTCGATTATGCCCATCACTATCATAATGTGCCCGTAGAATTTCAGTCGTCGTTTGCGGAAATCGGTTTCCATGTTGGAGTATTTTTCTGTGACAGTGTGTGATTGTAGAGAATATCCTTCGTCTGTGAGTTATGGGCCAAGGATTTTTCGGATAATTTTTCTTTCTGCCTTCTTGTAATTATGGTTTAGGGTCTCGCTGGCGTAGAGTGTTTCAGGTTTGATAACAGTCGTGTAGTGTCGAACTTTTGTGTTAATTTTTATGCATTTTTTATTGTAGATGCTTGCACCTTTCCCATATGGTTTCCGCATTTTGAGTTCCCTTGATTTTTGTGCTAATACTTCTGTTCCTGTAGGTTTTAATAATTACGCCTAAGTATTTGAAGTGACTAACCTTGTTTACCTGTTGTGCCGTATTTTGTAATTACATTTCCTGTTTTGATATGTTTTGTGGCCGTGAATTCTGTTTTCGAAAAGGAAATTTGTAGTCCAACTTTCGCGGCACATTCTTTGAGGACTTCGATATGATGGATTGCTGTTCTCAATTATTATTTTTTACATTATTTAATCCTACTAACCGAGGGGTCGTCCACTCTTGCAGTACATGTTAATACTTAGATGCATTACCGCACATTACTTTGCATTCCTTAGCAGTACGTAAGTATTATACCACATTACACAGAGTACTCTTGCATTTCTTGAATTACTCTTGCATTCCCTGAATTACGTTTACATTATTTTTGCATTACGGCCATATTACGTTCCCACTACTCTTCAGTGCTGCAGTAGGACAGTGAGCTCCTACTAAACTCGTCATAATTGAAAGAAACCGAAGCCATTTGAAACAAAATGAAATTGGTTTAAGTACTTGATCAATTTTGTAAAAAGTTCTGCAAGTCACATTTTGCAAAAAGATTTAATTTAGAAAATTGCAAAAACAGTTCTTTTCGCGGATCTTAATAGCACTCTAAGAGTTCTATCGAATATCCCTATTGATATTTTTTGATCAAAATCTTAGCTCAAAAGATATTTACAATAATAAGGAATTCGTGGTTTTGAATGAAAATTAAAAAAAAATCGAGCATCTCAATCGAGAAACAGTTCCGTTTGCAGTTCCCGGTAGAACTCTTAGAGTTCTATACAAAATCCTAATAACATTTTTCTTTAAAGTTAAAAATTGGCAACATTTGTGGAGAATTATTCTCCACCTTAGAGTGATGATATTTGATTTGGTATCCGACTTTCTTTATACGATTATGGAGAGCTTGGGTTCAAAAATATGAATAGTACACGTTTTCAAAAAACTGCATGTATGTGTATTTAATGTAAACCTTAAATACACATACATGCATTGAAATAAACGCCCACGCTATGATACATGATAGACAAGTGTCGCAGCGAAGATTCTGGAAAATTATTTTTGCTGTGGTTGTTTAGTAGCCAAATATGCGCAAAAAAATTCAGACAAATCAGATCGATGACATCCACTTACTCCACAATTGTAAACTTCGATTTATTAGATCTGGGGGCACGGGAGTGTCCCCACCAAGTCGAGCACAAACCTTCTATCTTTTCTCGATGCGACAAACGGCACTTTTAACCCCGCTGTAACTTCGTTGTGTATAAAGCAGGTGTATAAAGCAGGAAGCAAGTTTGAATTTTTAGATATCAAGAGACATACTATAACTGGTTATGTTGCCAATACACCTAATAATTATACCTTATAGTTTACGAATTATCGCCAGCCAAATTTCTCAATTTTGTAAGTGACACACTCGCCAGGATCAAAATTCTAAAGTACTTCCAGCAATCTTACAAACTCCAATTTTTTATTTTAGTTAGCCTTTAGCATATAACGGAAGAAAAAAATCAATAATCCCGACATTTCATTATGGATTAAATGAAAAATAATGATTATTTAAAAATGTCTTAATTTTGTCACCGATCATCAAAATTCTAAGGTACTTCTAGCAATCTTACAAACTCCAAATTTTGAATTTTAGTTAGCCTTTGGTCTATAAAGAAAGGAAAAAATCAAAAATTCCGAAATTTCATTATCCATTAAATGAAAAATAATGATTATTTAAAAATTTCGTAATTTGGTCAGCGATCATCAAAATTGTAAGATACTTCTAGCAATCTTACAAACTTCAAATTTTGAATTTTAGTTAGCCTTTAGCCCATAACGGAAGGAAAAAATCGAAAATCCAGTAATTTCATATACATTAAATGACAAATAATGAATATTAAAAATTTCTTAATTTTGTCACCGATCATCAAAATTCTAATGTACTTCTAGCAATCTTACAAACTCCAAATTTTAGTTAGCCTTTAGCCTATAAAGGAAGGAAAAAATCAAAAATCCCGAAATTTCATTATACCTTAAATGAAAAATAATGTTTAATTCAAAATTTCTTAATTTTGTCACCGATAATCCAAATTCTAAGGTACTTCTAGCAAGACATGCAGCACGAATTGTTGGGCACACTGCACCATTGACAGTTCGAAGTGATTCAAATGATGTCGGCCCACGAACATTAGAAAGTAGAGTAACAACGTTCGTGCAAATGGTTCGCTTTGGCAAATAAGAAACAAACTTCTCAATAAATTAAAACAAACGGAACACAACCTGAATATATAAATATATTCAGACTTTCCGGAGTTCTATAACAATTATTGAGTCTTTTAGGACTACCAAAACAAATCTCACATGAAATTTGTAAGTTATTTTACAGCTTTCAGTCCACCTTCGTGGCACTCAACAAAAATCATAAAAATAACATTGTTTTTAAGATCAATAATGACAATCATATTTTAGGATCATATTTTCGATACCTTAAGTGGATAGCTGTGGACGCGTTTCGAGATTTATCTCTCATCAGCACAGCCTTGCTTCCATGGACAATAATTTGTAAACCAATCACTTGAACACCCATGTGATGTTTAGGTTTAGATGTTTATAATTTTCATATTTTGTGAGAGAGACATGAACTTAGAAGGTTATTGATTGAACTGATAAGATAGCTAAACTTCTTATAGATAAACTTCTCAATGTTGTCACTGGAGGTGTTTCAGCAGTTGAGCAACATTTGATGTGTTGAAAAATAAACTCGTTGACCATTTTCTAGGTGCACCGCCAAATGTAATAATGTTAACACGTGGATGACGTTTATGAGTGGGGCCATGAAAAGCGCCATCTACTGGGGTAGCTTAAGTCATAGCTTAAATAACTTCGACTGTGCGAATATATGTGGCCATAAAAAAATGAGAAAATGAATTATTTTTAGTATTATTACCTTTTTTCGTGAATTTTTCCAATATTTTAATAGTAACTATAATAGCAGGGGTGAAGGCAAATGCAATTAATCAAAAATCATAAAAATGGACCAGCTGTTCTTAAAAGCCTTTAAAAGCCAAGATTCAAAACCGACTGTGTTTTATGTATTAAGATATTGAACAGAATCATACGAATACAGTGCCTAAATGACATTATTTCCGATTTAGGTAAACTTGAAATTTTTATTAAAATTTAATTTAGGTTATCAGTTTTCATTTTTCAAAGAGAAAAAATAACAAGATGGGAAATAATAAAGTAACAGATATTATTCTGCCGTTTACAAACGAAATTAAGACTATCTTAGATGAAGCTAAACAAAGTGCAGTTGCAGATGCACATGAGTTAGGAATGCTGTTTGAAGAACAGGAATACATATTATCACTAGTAAAAGTTGATTTGCGTACCTCCTCCACCATAGATTTTTATGCTGCCGACGGAGAAATTTATATTTCAGAAGATACGTATGATGCGTGCATGGGAGATATTCGCGAGGAAATGGATATTTTAAAAAATGTTACTGAATTCGATTTAAAAGATTATTCTGCAAAAACTGTGATTTCTCCCAGTACTTCAGGAATACATATTATCACTTGTAAAAGTTGATTTGCGTACCTCCTCCACCATAGATTTTTATGCTGCCGACGGAGAAATTGATATTTCAGAAGATACGTATGATGCGTGCATGGGAGATATTCGCGAGGAAATGGATATTTTAAAAAATGTTACTGAATTCGATTTAAAAGATTATTCCGAAAAAACTGTGATTTCTCCCAGTACTTCAGGAATACATATTATCACTAGTAAAAGTTGATTTGCGTACCTCCTCCACCATAGATTTTTATGCTGCCGACGGAGAAATTGATATTTCAGAAGATACGTATGATGCGTGCATGGGAGATATTCGCGAGGAAATGGATATTTTAAAAAATGTTACTGAATTCGATTTAAAAGATTATTCCGAAAAAACTGTGATTTCTCCCAGTACTTCACATTTGCAAATAATTAGCATAATTACGTGATATTGTTACGCTAGTAATTTCTTCGAGTACCTCGAATTACCAAAAAAATCAGGATAATTGCGAATACATTGCAACATTTCAGAGACTGCATGACCCCTCGTTGCTAACGTAGCTTGTCTAATACTACTATTGATAATATATCTAGTATAATATGAGTTTTTATAACCTAGCTTGTCCAATATAGTCTTACTAATCTAGCTTGGCTGTAAACTAGCTAATAAGTCTATCTAGATGGACTTAGATCTATATAGCTTTTTTATCTGTCTAATAGAATTTTTGTTAGTTAAAGTCCTAGTCTATTACTTGCCTTATTAACTAGATAGGTTTATACTATTCTTACTACACTAATACTAATTTTGTATTATTTTTTCTTCTCGGCTCATTTCTTAGATTTGACATGACATTTCATGAGTAGAAAATCGATGAAATAAGTCTTTATAAGTGGTAAAAATAGCCAACCACAAATGATGATAGATATTTATACTGCTCTTTAAATAGCAATTATATTTAGCAAATTATCCATTTTTGAATTTTTCTCAGCAAATTGCGTGAAAGATTTTAGCACAAAAGTATTTTTATCTATCCAATTTTAACTAATGCTATGTTTTATTCTGTATCTCATATTTTCGGAAAACTAGTTTCGAGCTTTTATTAGGGAGTTTTAGGAACTGTACTTACTCATTCAGTTATTTACTTAATGATATTATAATAAATAAAATAGTATAAATGTTTATCACGAATTGAAAAAATAACTGTTTTTACCACTAATTTTATAAAAATATTATATAACTTGTGAAGTTATTAGTTAGATTTATGTAAACAATTAACATGACTCGAGTTTCATCTGGTGAAGGTCAAATTGTGTCACTTTGTGTTGCAAGTTATAAACCTAGGAAGAACAGGGAAACATTAAATTGCGCCAAGATGCGGAATTTTCCTTTGAAATATATTTTTTCTTTGGCAAAGTGCCTACCCTGCAGCTGTAACAACATTGCCTCAACCTGTTGAACACAACATAAACAAGAATATTTACAACGAAAAATACATTTGAACTATCGTTTCACGCAAAGGTTTGTCTCAAAAGCGTCCCAAAAAAAAAACTTATTAGCTAGGAAGTATTAAAGAGTGCATACATTTTTTTGAGATATTGTATTTTTTTAATCTAGGTTAGGTTTTAGAAATAAAACGAAACATAGACATATTCATGAATAGTAAAAATCTATTCATTCTTCAAAGTTTATTCTTTTTTTTAATAAATTGATGTATAATTGATAGCTGTGATAATACATTGATTTATAATTAATAGCTATGCGCGTTTTCTCTGTTTTTCTCTCTTATCCAAGTACCTTTTGATGTAGAAGTTGATGAACATCCCGAAAATTATGAAAACGTTAGGAATGAACATGTAGGCGGCCAGATTTGGAATGTTGCAGTTGGTATTTAGGCTCTGGGTCGCGTGAGCCAACAAGATACAAAATTGAATCTAGAAAATGATACATAAAAGTAGTAATATTTGTTAAATTTAAGTTGTACTCCTAAGTCATCTCTATTTAGTTATATTTATTTAATTAGCGAATTAGCTTGAGTTTACTTAATTTCTGGACTGTTTTATTTGAATAAAAAATGTTTCCCAAACCCAAGACAGGACTAAACAAGACCAAACAAAACCCGAGTCTAAACAACACTAAACTAGGATAGACAAGACTAGATAAATTAATATTAGATAAGATTATTATAAAATTAGATTAGAAGGCTAGAAAATACCAGTTTTGGTTGAATTAGAAGCAAGAGTGCGTATGTCTAGATTTATTATTTAATTCTAGATTTATTAATCTAGAATCTAGACAATATCTAATCTAAACTACATTACAAACTTAAGTATTCAAGATATAATAGTAAAAACTATGTAATTAAACTAATTCTGAATTAGACTAGACTGCGAAGTTAATATTTAGGCTGTGTAGATTATGTTTTGATTATTATCGTTATGTTTAACATTTATATATAGGGAAAATTGAAAATTGGTACATATGGGATTGTAAAAGATCGTGAATTTGCAATGGAATAAAAAACTATTTAACAATTGATTCAATTTTTAAATGATGATTACTTATGGGTACCCTTAACACTTACCATTTGCAGCATCGTTAATTTTGGTTTAATAAATGCAATTTTCTTCTGCAGTTCCGGACTAACGGCCGATAAGAAATAGTATGAATACATTAGGATGTGGATGAACGAATTTATTATAATTGGAAAAGTTGCCATTCCACCTACAAAAAAAAGTTTAACATTTTATATTATTAAAATATATATGTATTTACCTCCGATGTATTTGGCACCCAGCCAGGCGATAGTAAACGTCGATGTGTGGTGGTACACGTGCAATTTGCTGACTTGGTTGAATTTCTTGCGCAAAATGAAGAAAACCGTTTCGATCAGTTCCAGAAATTTCAACATTAACGTCCACCAGACAAAACTCAACAGCCGCACCGACATCGGATTGTCCGAGTAGTCCACCGGCTCGCAACCTAACGAATAGTGGGTTAGCCAACCCGAGGTAGAAATCTAAGATTGACATAAATATTAAGATAATTTACTTCTCTATTAACATAATTAGCTCAATCCCATTACTTGGGCTTAGATAGTTGGTTATGGTTAAAATATTAGTTGAAATAATGCCAACAAACTTGAGGAACATGTTGAATTTATCATTAGATTGCCTTTAAGCAATGGCAATTTTACTTACTCCATAGATTAATGCTATGCAAGAGGCGATCTGTAGGACGTTGTAGCACTGGATGACCGTCTTTATATTGTACGGTTTCCGGTTTTCCATGTGTTTCGGCAAAGCATAATAGATCGTATACAAATAACCCAACACGATCAAAATGATATATGTTGGATCTTTCATAAACATCCAATTATCCACTCTCCTATCTAAAATCGAAAAACATTTATTTCTTGTCTACATAATACAGTTATTGTCTAGTCAGTCTAGTCTTGTTTATCTAGTTTT
The DNA here is from genome assembly GCA_944588485.1 of Phosphuga atrata. Classification (NCBI taxonomy): domain Eukaryota; kingdom Metazoa; phylum Arthropoda; class Insecta; order Coleoptera; family Silphidae; genus Phosphuga; species Phosphuga atrata. The sequence goes on from OX155892.1 coordinate 47,366,614, forward strand.
CTTTCTCTACTCCTGTATGTCTACTTTTGTCTGTGTAGGCTTAACTGTGCCGAGTCTTCTAGTCTTAACAGTCTAGTCTTGACTGTTTAGTCTTGTCTATCTAGTTTGTAGTGTTTGTACACGTGGAGATGATCCCCAGACTGCTTTTCCAAAGGAATAAAGAAAATAATAGAAAATCCATAGCTTTGTCTGTCTAGTCTTGTCTATCAAATTTTCTAGTCGTATTTGTCTGGTCTTGACTGTAATAATAAATAAATAATTATTGTTATGTAAGCTGACAGTGAGTCAACTACAAAAGAATATAGATTACCTGGAGCACGTGTCAGCTTGTTTAATTGCTTTTATTCAATTCTAATTCAATAATATGAATTTCAGCTAACGTAATAAGACGACACAATAGGCAAGAACAGGTTTTAAAAGGTTAAATTATACACACAAGAATTAATAATGAAATTAGACTAGTTTAGTTTGGTAGATATTATTAAACTAGATATTTAATTTAGTATTGCTAAGTTTTAATAAACCACAGTTTATTAAATATTCAAGATTAGGCGATGTAAACTAGATATTAGACTATGGGAAAAGACTGCCGAGTTTTGTATTCGATTCCGATTAGTTACCATGAATGTAGAATTTCAAGAATTTCGACTAATAGAGTTTTGTCAAGTTTACAATTAGATATACCTAGTAAGTGTTACTAATGTAAGATTATTACATTTTGAAAAATATAGAATATTTCGAGTATTAAGTATTTAGAGTAATTTATTATTGGGTACACCTACCCCAAGCAGGTTGGTCCACGTGGGGGTTAGCGACCATCCCCTTCCAGCTCAATCAACAGAAAATAACAAGAACATTGCTACCAAAACAGCTGGAAGAGGCCTATGTGTCACAAGACACGCTGATCACTAAACTGGGATAGCCAGATGTGTTTATAAGTTTATTATTAAATACTTTGTATGCTTAATTTCAGCAATAAAGACTTAATAATAATAATAAACTAATTTGTTGAAATGAAAGTAAAGTTGAAATTATATCAAATTTTGTATTTATACTCAAAAGTTTTATTCGAAATCAACATCAAACAATAGAAATTCTTGACAGTATTAAAAATAGACAATAAGAAAAGAGTGTAGACAATAAGAAATTTAGTAAATTAACGAATTTTGTATATATATATATATATATATATATATATATATATATATATATATATATATATAAATTTATAAAATATGAATATATATTTTTTTAAATCAAACATTCTGGGAAAAGTTTTTTTATTATTTTTTGTATTGGAAAACCGTACAATAAAGCGAAAACAAGATGTTAAAAGAAAACTCGCAAACTTCAAACTTTTTCCCATAGCAAAGCAACATTTCCTGAACAAAAAATCAAATCTAAATACATGAGATTGTTAAAAAAACTTCCACTCACCAGCTAGATCCTCGAACAAATATTTATACGTAATATTCTCCATCGTTTCCTTCCTTCAAAATAAGAATGATTTATAATTTTTTGAAACTAAGTCCTACCAATCGCTTCTTTACAGCTGCATGCTACCTCGAGTGGACAGACCGACACTAACAACCTCCGACTCCTAAAACCAATAAATAATCAATTTTTTGACCAGTCATAGTTTCAAAGTACATTTAGTTCAATGCAAATCTGCAAATGACGTTATAAACGTTTTTCATTATAAACGTTAATGAGCTTTAGTATCAATTTCCCTTTACAAAATCTACCTACATTTACGATTAGTTAGATAGGATTGACAAATCTAGGCAGACTTACAAGGCATAGGTCCGGCTCAAGATATTCTTGCGCCCCGTGCGAACATTGAAAATTAATAGACATTTCAATTTAGTCAATAATTTATTACAAATTAAAAACAATTTGTGTGTTTTACAATTTCAATATTTTATAACATTTTCGTACATGGTGATTGGTTTTAAGTCAGCAATTTTTTTTATTGTTTCCGTTATATCTAACCCCGAAGCTATTTATTTCTCTGTTCTCCATAGCTGCTTGCGAAGAAGGTGGCCTCAAAATAAACTTTTCGATATCAAAATATATGCCAAACAGAATATTGTCTAGGCCAAAATTAATCTCCAAACTTCCAAAGTACATAGTATGATTGGCTTCTTCGGCATGCTACGGGAGATTCTCACATTTCATACACACACACACACACGCACACACACAGTAGGCAACGCACATATCGAACAAGTGGCAGTAGTATATAAATATCTAGGCCAAAATTAATAGGGATCTTTTGTATTCGGGATGGTGCCTGAGATTCTCAGTTTTCATATACAAATATATCTCATATGTGATAATAAAGAATATGTCGGTGGGCAACGCACATATCGAACAAGTGGCAGCAGCAAATACATATTTAGGCCAAAATTAAGAAATATATCCAAACTTCCAAAGTAAGTAGAAGGATTGGCTTCTTCGGAATACTGCAGGAGATTCAAAAGTAAGGTCGTATTACAAGTTACTTTATATCATGTGTCGTTCAAGAGATATGGCTAGTGCTGCTAGTATTGATAAAATCTAACGAAATTTCAAGAAATTTTGGCCCTCGAGAAGTGATCATGGAAAGTGATAGTTTTCCGTGGAAAAATCCAACTGTATTTTTACCATGCGTAATGTAGGGTTCCGTATTTGCCATTCTTACTCTTATGACTTAAGACTCAAATGTCTAAAAAATTCCATAACCAATAAGTTAATCAGCTTGACATTGATGTTGTCGAGTTCGACGTTCAACATAACCAATAATAGTGAGTCACAAAAGTCTTGAAATCCACTCTTGCCATGAATTTGAAGAAGTAGGTCATTTCTTGATTCAGACATATAAAATTAAACAAATTATAAAATGTAATTTTTGAGTAGCTGTGGTCTTGAGGTTATGTCGCATTTTTTTTTTAGTGTTAAATTCAACAATTTCATTAGTTATAAATAACACGCCTTCTCATAAATTTACCACTGATTTATTTTATAGTGTTGTGAATTATAAAATTAACAAAGAAGAACAAACATTACAACAGATATTGAATATGTTGTCCATTTTCACAAATACACAAATTAATTCGCGGCTTTATGTTATTTCTACCGGTCTTACTTAATTTATATAATTTGAAAATGTTTTCAAAAGAGCAGAAAACTTCTATGTCTAAAGTTATTTTCGTAATGGTAGACGAATGGCGAATGGGAATACATTATCGACCCGTGCTTTGAAGAATTTAGGCAACGTTTTACTATGACTGTATTTAATAGGAATCAATTTAGCAGGCAGGTATTGCGATCAGTTGATTGCTTTCGAAGTACTGGTAACATTAACAACAAATCAAGTGGAAGGCCTCGTATTAATAATGAGAATATTATAAACAATAATAAAAGACTGGCCCACTGTCGGTGGTTCAATGAAAATATGATCAACGAAGTGTTAAATTTAACATTTTTCACTGATGAAGCCTGGTTTCATATAAACGTATACATTAATTCCCAAAACATGCGCATGTGGAGTGTTGACAACCCACATTTTTTTAGAGACAGCTCACTGTATCCAATCAAAGTTGGTGTGTGGTTAGCAAGGTCAAGACGCACAATTTTCGGTCCAATATTTTTCGATGATAATTTAAACCCTGCCACTTATAGAGCCACTATTTTGGAACAATTTATTAACGAACTTCATGATGATGAACTCCAAAATGGCTTCTTCCAACAAGATTCTACTAGACCGCACATTTCCCGTGAAACATTAAATTATATTCTTGAATCCTTCGACGATAGGCTAATAAGCAAAGAGCGATTTCCACCACATTCTTGTTATCTTACTCCTGGACTTTTTTCTTTTTCCATATTTAAATAATTCAGTATTCAGCAGTCCAGTGCATACAGTAGAAGATCTGCGAAACAATGTAATAAGAAAATGTGAAGAGATAGACAACACAAAATGTGTTCGATAACATAAAACGGCGAATTAATTTGTGTATTCGTGAAAATGGACAACACATTCAATATCTGTTGTAATGTTTGTTCTTCTTTGTTAATTTTATAATTCACAACACTATAAAATAAATCAGTGTTAAATTTATGAGAAGGCGTATTATTTATAAACTAATGAAATTGTTGAACTTAACACTAAAAACAATGCGACATAACCTCAAGACCACTGACAGCTACTTAAAAATGACATTTTTTGATGCAAAATTTCGCTTCGTGTAATTCATCGGAAAATGCGGAAAATAAATGTTGATACAATCAATATTTATCCAAGCTATTAAATGTAAATGTTTTTTTCTGAAAGAGCTTTTCCTACTTTGCTAGCGACTTCTATTCGCCAAGTTAAGGCTTGACAAAATTAATAAAATCTAGCAATTTCGACAAATTGTGTCGATCAGGCTACTACTAGGAAAGTAGTCAATTTTCTGGTGAAAATATAAGTGCATTGAGGGGAAAATGGACAAGAAGGTCAAGACTAAACTTTTATTGAGAATACTATGAAAACAATAGTAGAAATATCATCCTACTTCAAATCTGCTTGACAAGACTACAGCATTTGCTCTTGGTTATTTACAATCTAAAAGATTAAGCCACTATTAAACTCTGCCTTTCGAGCCTTAAAAAATAGCAAATTTCTTAATGAATAATCGCTAATAGTCAACAATATAACAAATTTCTTGACATTCCAGACATTTTCTTTGAAATTTATTTGTTTCTAATAAATATCAGATCTCTCGTCTCTTTCTTACAAAATAATACCACTCACCCCAGAAATTCCCTGTTTTCCCCGTTTCCCTGTCATACCTATATATAAGAAAACATCCCCTGATCTCCTTTAATCTACCATCTATTCAGCTAAAAGTATCATAAATGTTGCCCCAAATTCTATCTTACACATAAAAGTGCTAATATACTTGTTATTGCAAGACTAACAAGATTAAGTTACACAAACAAGACTAAACAGACGGGGCTTGGCAGACAGGAGTAGACAGATAATAATAGACAGAGAATAATAGACAACAGACAAGACTAGACAGACAAAACTAGACAAATAAAATAGACTAGACAAGCAAGAGTTGACAGACAAGACTAGGCAGACAAGACTAAACTGGCAATAATATACAGACAATATTAGACAGGCAAGAATAGACAGACAGGGCTAGACATACAAGACTATTAGATACAAGAGCGCAAGGATATTTACCCTGCACAAGACTAGACAGATAAGAGTAAGATGACTGGAATAAACTTTTTTATTGTCATTTTTTCTTACAGTCTAAAGAGAAGATGATGAGAGGGGTTCGGAGAGGTTGTGTGAGATTAAAAGGAGCTGTGATAGGAATAGACGATGAGGACAGCACGTTTACCATCACCGTCGATCACAAAACTTTCCACTTCCAGGCGAGGAGCGCGGCCGAGCGGGAGAAATGGGTGCGAGCCCTTGAAGACACGATCTTCCGACACGGAAACAGGGTGAGTGGAATTGTAGAAATGTTGTATTCTTACCTGATTCTCGAAATTATTCCACAATTTAAACTATTTTCTGGATAATTTGAATTTACTTACTTACCTGCAATTTTTTTTCGATTACAGGTGAGATGGGACTCCAACGGTTCTCCGACGACAATAAAGGATTTTGACAACAAAGTATCAGAAGCAGACGCGTACCTACAATTAATGATTGAACAAACGAAGGTAAAAATTATTTTTTTAAATTAAACTGGTTCATTTTTGTCTTTATACTTCTTTTAACATATTGTTTGATCTTGTCTGTCCATCTAGTTTTGTCTAGCCTATCTAGTATTATTTATCTCGTTTTGTTTATCTTGTCTGTCTAGTCTTGTTTGTCTTTTGTTTGTGGTTTGGGGGAACATCTCTCCCTTTTACAATTCCTTTTTAGTATGCGCCACCCCGGTATCACATAATTCACATTCCTTCAGGGTGTGCAGCCCTTACGGTTAGTGCCGTCTTGGTTGAAAGTGTCTCTGCCTCGGCGAGGAATCGAACACCGTTTTCCCTCTTGTCTGGCGGGTATTTTGTCCACTACACTACCGAGGAGGACAGTCTTATCTGTCTAGTTTTAACTGTCTAGCCTTGTCTGTCCAGTCTTGCGTGCCTAGTCTTATCTGTATAGTCTTGTCTGTCAGTCTTATCTGTCTAGTCCTGTCTGTCCCGGTTTCGAATCCTGGTCGGGGAGGCGATAACTAGGGCGGTTTTCACTAACCGTCCGGGCTGCCCACCCTGAATGAATGCAAAATATGCGATACAAAGCCAAAGTGGAATAAGTCGTGCCTGTCTGCTCTTGTCTGTCTAGTGTTGTCTGCCTAGGCTTGTCTATCTAGTCATGTCTGTCTATCCTTGTCTTGTAGTCTTGTCTATCTAGTCATGTTTGTCTCGTCTTGTCTGTCTAGTTCTGCCTGTCTAGTCGGTCTAGTCTTGTCTGCCTAGTTTTGTCTCTCTAGTTTTTTCTGTCTAATATTGTCGGTCTAGTCTTGTATGTCTAGTCTTGTTTCTCTACTCTTGTCTGTATGCTCTTTTCTGTCTAGTCGTATCTGTCTGTTTTGTCCCTCTAGTCTTGTCTGTCTAGTCTTGTATGTCTACTCTTGTCTGCCTAGTCTTGTCTATCTAACCTTGACTGTCTCATTTTTTCTCTCTATTCTTCTATATAGTATTATCTGACTAGTCTGATTTAGATTTGTTCACTAAATCTTCTAAATTTACTTCTTCAATTCTCAAAAAACTTGTTAGATTAAATGGGAAAAATGCGAAAAAATTCAGATGTATCGTGTTTTGGAAATGTCAGCTCGTGTTACATAATTGGTTGTGCAAGTTGAAAAGGTAACGGGAAAATGTGAGTTTCACGAAAAAATTAAAAAATGCGAGAAAGCAACTAACTCACCCGAATAGAGCAATTTCCAGCAGTCAACTTACTATTGCCGCAAACTCCACGGGTATAAGTATATTTATTTTAACTGTCATTTATCAATGGGTAATTATTATAATTGCGCCACATATGTCTTATCGTAGGTTTACGTGTTTTTGCTGGAAATTTAGTCCCCACGAATGTAATAATTTAAAACATGAATTGATGTTACATTTTATTTAGAATCCTAATTCAGATTATCATCGTCTGTTTCTAAATACCAGAGATATTTTGAATCAATTAAATTAATTTGTCTAGTTTTCGATGAATCTAGAAAAATTTTGAAATTAATACTGTCTTATTGTTAGTATTATATAGTTTCAGATTTCAAGGCTATTTTGAATTTGTGAAGTTGCTTAATTCTGCTCTAGATTATGTATAGATCCTGAATTAGATCGATGTTCTATGATATTTTGAATTATTTAAGTTGTTAGTTTTGTATCTTTAAAGAAATTACCCCACAATTGCATACACAAGAATCGTGATTTTAGATTATTGAAATAAGAATTTAAAAATTCTTCGCACCTTTTTTTCAAACAAAAAAATTGGTAAAATTTGTAAAATTAGATTAGTTAGATTTTTTTACCACGTCTTTTTCAGTTTTTTTACCACGAAAGGAGGTTCTGGATCCATAAATCTAGATACCTTAAAAATTATCTATTCTAAATACCGTTAAATTCTTTAAAAACTAAAATGGATATTTCAATTGTAAATTTGCTAATAATCTTGGACTTATCCTCACTTAGGTATCCTTGAAAAATATGTTGAATAAATCAGAATGTATTTAAGGCGGCGACAAAATTCATATCGCAAATTCATTATCCTCATCGCTTTTGTTTCTGCTGGGTCGGTTCCAATAGTCGAATTTGATTGTCAAACTTTTAGAGGATTTCAGGATTATACACATAAAAACATAGAAGTAACCTCTCATCAATATTTAACCAACTAGTCTAATCAATAAATTAAATCAATCAAAACAAACATTAAATTTAAAATTTGGTTACTCTAATTCAAGTTTAATTCGGCAACATAATATTCTGTTGTCGGAGATGTGGGATTCTGATCTATCTATTGAATAGGTAAATTAAATTTATCTATTTTCAATCTATAACGCAACTCTGTAAAAACAATTCTTTGTGTCTGACTTTATTTATTGATTTTTTTTTAATAATAATAATTTATTATTATTAAAATTGAAATTAATTAAATTTGAAAATTGAATTTGAATGAAATTACATTTCTTATAAATATTTTATCCAGCAATTATATTTGTCTGTCAGATTGGTAATAACAGATTGATTATTACAAACCTGGCAGAGAAAAGAATTATTCGTTTTGTTTAAAAAAATGGGAAAATAACTCGGAAACTAGATGAAATTTTGGAAAATATTTCGAATAAAACTTCAAGTTTTAAACTTTTCAAGTTTAAAACAAGTTTCTATAAGAAACTTATTTATTGATTTTTTTCCTGTTAAGTTGGGTTTTTTGAGCAAATCTTTTGTTTTAAATTTTTCGGGTTTCAAAGATTTGAAAATAACTCGGAAACAAAATTCGAAAAATGTTTCAATTAAAACTTCTAATCAAATTCCATATAAATTTCTTATAAGAAATCTTGTCATATAAGGGATTTTCTCTCTGTAAAGTTGGTATTAGTTAACCTTGAAGCAAAGTACAAACTTTAGATGTTTCTTGTTTCAACCATGACTACAAAAGCAAACATTTATTATTATTTATATAAATATAGAATATACTTTATGGTTTTCACATTACAAATAAACTATTATTTTCTCATTTAGTTTGTATTTAATCCCATAAAGCTTTCATCAAAAAGTGTAAAATAAACGAGCGAAATTGAAATTTACGAAACGCATCACCATTTGTCATATCGAAACTTGACGTCACTAGACATTTTATACAATTTATCGGCGTCCATATTTATTGTTGTTGTTGAAATATACTAATCGAGTAAGGCGCCTTCCCTGAACTAAGAAGGGGTAAAAAAATCAAGAATTTTTAAAAAATCAAGAAAAATTGTGTAAAAAAGCGGTTTACGTCTTTTTTAGGGGAATTGAACAAAAAAATGTTTTTTTTAGACGAGCTTTATAAAGATCCGCCCCCGCAGGGGGCGGCTGTATGTGCATTTAAAATTTTTCACTTTTTCTTCAAAAACTCCGCGACCGTCGGTTCACCCGGTGCAGCGGAAAATGTGAGCGAAAAAAACCGTTTTTTCCATCACTGTTGTGGACGCCGTTCAATTGATTGAAGAGCGCTGTGTCTCCAAACTGTGTCTGGTTCGTTCGATGCGAGATGTTTACCCGCAACGGGCGGTGGAAGAATTTTGGATCTGCGGCATCCTATTCCCGCTCTGGGTCAATTTTAACACAAAAATCGGAAAAACGCGGTGTTTTTTTTTCACCTAATTTGCGGGGATCCCTCTCCTGGAATAACCAACAGTCGGATCGGGACCGGACCGGCACCTATCGATTCGGCATGGTGCCTTTTAGTTTGTTTTGGAGTTTAATTGCGATTGCGCGCTGGATGGCGCCGGGACGCCTTACAAAACATGTTTTGGAGACGTCCGCGAGAATGCTCCGGGATTCGCTAAATTAAAGAGCAGGGCGTCGCAGTTGCGGTTTCTAAATAGAGAACTAAAGTGTCTATAAGGCGACAGGAACGACGCACCGCCCGATCGCATTTGTGGGCTGCGACGCCCGTCCAAACTCGAAACGAATTTTTCAAAATTGAGCTAATTAAAACCTTCAATATTCGGTGAAATGTTTTAGACTTCTATTGCTCTTTTCAGGGATTATAGTCCGACGTATCTACTTTCGAACGACACCTCTCGCGACGCATAACACCTCCGGGGACGTACCGCAGGCCCCAATTCGTAAAGTCACCTTTTTTCACCTCTTCAAACGGAAACGCGACAAAGAAATTTTACATTTCCAGTGTGAGAATGCCTGGCGAAAAGGCCAACAGTATGGCGTTTGAATTTTTCAAATCCATCAACGGATTCGCACTCCAGGTCAAAAAAACTACGACCATTGCTTGCCGCTGAATCGCCAATTTACACTTACAGCTGATTTGATTTTTTGACACTATTTTCTGACACTATTTTCGCTCAGGTTATGTGCAAATGTCATTGTTGAAGTATATCCGTTTATGACCATTTGTGTGCTTATGAGGAGATAAAAATTTAAATCGAATTTCTGATTTCTTGAAATCCCTAAATTGCAGATTTCGGCGACTCTGGCTCTTGATTAGCAACACATAGCAACGTCAAAATTCGCAATTTTTCACAAATACAAGAAAACGAAGATTTACACTTTTCTTTTAGCAGATTTTTAAAATTCAGACCATTTTACATCGGAAACAGTTGCTTCCGTTCACATTTGAATTCAGAATTTGATTTCATAAGCCGCAATATTTACTATTTGTTTTTTTTTTAGAATAATTGGAGCTTTTAAATTGAATTTAGATTCCAACGGTACAACACGCGTCTTCCTCGGATGTATAGCAACATAGTTATTGGCGAAAAACTGTCAGTTTTACCATTTCAATGCGGAAGGAACAGCCATTTCAATATTTACCGGCATTTTCGATTCAATTTCGAATACAACTCATCAAGTTCTATTAAAATATGTTACATGAATTTTCTGTGGCTGACGGTCCAGACGTGGCCGACGTTTAAAATCTCCCTCCAACTGTTTACTTGATTTTCAACATTTTGATGATTACACATTTGCGTTTTTCATTTCCCTACATTTCTAAGAAAATTCTTCTAGCATGAATCGATAGAGTAAACTTTCCTCTACCAGTGGAGCAAATTTTATCATTCAATTGCAAGCCGTTTTACTTGGATTTTTTTTAATGCAATTCATTTGCCATTATTCGGGTTGGTTAGCAACGGTTGCATAATCAACTCCGCCCCCGAAGTTTCCTTCCATTTTCCGTGGTGAATGGTGTCCGGGAAAATTTTAATCCTCAGATTTGTTAAAGTTGGAAAATTCTACTTTAGAAACAATTGAATATTCTTGCAAATTCACACTTTTACGTGAGTAAAAGAAAGTTCGGCCATATTTGATTAGAGTTTTTACGGATTTTATAAAAGAAAACTATTGTTTAACAAATTTCAATTTCTTTAAATTCGGCTATTTTACATTGGGGGACAATGTAAATAACGATGAGAATTACGAGTTTTTTACAAGAATAGTTAAAAATTACACATTTAATTTGGAATCTAAAGCTGTATTCCTCCGCGACTTCCTAGCGTGTATAATAAAAGCGTGTCAGTTCTACCACTTCACGGCTGAAGGAACAGCCATCTCGAAATTTATCCGAATTTTCTTTTTAAAATCGAATAGTGCCCATAGAGGTCCATTGAAATGTGCTACATGAACTTTTTGCGGCTGATAGCCTCGACATGACGATCGTTTAAAAATTTCGTCTACTTTTCTGCTTTATCTTCGAAAAATCATATGCCTCATTTCCTTGGGTTTGCAGGAAATAATTTTAACACAGATCTATAAAACGCATTAATTTCATCGCTCCACTGTTAATTGTTTGGTCATGGGATTTTTTTTTCGTTCAACTCCGAATTCATTTTCCATTTAAAAACCCATGTGAAATGTAAAACCAAATTCAGAGAAGGGACCCATTGAAAAAAAATATCACTTTTCACATTTGCCGCGTCGTCCCCGATGGCAGCGGAACGTTGAATTTTCGTCCGAGTGTACTTTTTATATGCATCCATGTACAGTAAAAATTTCGTTGGAATCGTTTGAGGTTTGATGCATTTTCTCGCTATTTTTGAGTATTTTGAAATTTCCGCGTTCGGTTTTGGATAAAATTCGTGATTGACAGGTTTGATTTCCTTAAAAAATAGCCTTTATGAGTTATTGTTCTACGTGGGGTGGAACCACGTAGAACAATAAAATTGTACACATTTGTACACAGGGCATCGTTCTATGAAATCACTTTGTCAATTTTGCGAAATATTTTATCTGGCGTCGGCCGTCCCCTCTTAAAGCCAAACCGGAAGAGAAAACAATAAATTCAAATATCTATAGGTTAATAACTGTAACAGATTTTTTAAAAATTCTTTAAGTTCTATATAGACCATACATTTTTCTATAGATATTGATATTTTGACATATTCGCGATTCTGACTTCTGCCCTCAAATTCATACCATTACAGAGAGTAGTAAATTCCAATAACGATACTTTGAATTGAAAAATTCTGTTTTTTACAACTAATTACATGCAATTAGTGCTAAAAACGTAGTTATTTTTTTTATTCAGACTAAGTATAGATATTATGTAGTAACAGTCGCATGCCATATTTTTTATCAAATGACTATAGCTTGAAAAGTTTAAGTGGTACATTAAAAAATCATTCAGTTCTATATAGATTAGAGATGGGCATAATCGAGTGACGATTATCGACTATTCGATTATTCTAAATCATTCGAATTCTCGATTACTACACGTGCGGACGAGTGATGAATGATCACTCGTACTAGAGCTGAATCATTCGAATTATTCTGGATCATTCGAATAGTCGATTATCACTCATGCGCATGAGTTACGAATGATCACTCGGGAGTTGAGAATCGAAATCAGCCGTTAGTAATCGTCGGCTGTGCCGAGATGCGCATAATCGAAATATTTTAGTATTCGGCTGGAGTTCTTGCATTCGTATCTAGTTATGAATGATCATTCGGACTGGGAATTCGGAGTTGGGCGTTAGTAGTCGTCGGCAGTGCCGAGATGCGCATAGTCGAATTATTTCGTATCGAGTTACGAATGTCCATTCGGACTGGGAAAGCGGAATCTGGCGTTAGTAGTCGTCGGCAGTGTCGAGATGCGCAATCGAATGACTTTAGTATTCGGAATCTGCAGGCGCCACCACTAATACCTTTGTTACAGGTTTTTTGTTTGAGAATGAGGAAACAAATTCTAGTTTTTGAAGTAGAATCTTTTAAGCAGTGATGGGTCACACTATTATAAAACTTTCTAACAACTTTTAGTTTGAATTTTTTAACAAAAGCTAGGTTGGTGATAAAGTAACAAAATTGAATTAAACAACAAAATATGAGTATTATGGTATTATGGATCATATTTAGAATCCAATATTATTTAAATTTATTTATTTTACTGCCATAAAATATGCTAACGATGGAATACGATTATCAAAGATTTCTTTACCTTTTTCTTCATCTCACGTTTGTTTATAAAATGCCCAAATGTTTGTTTAGGAGAAACAGCCGCTGGAAATGTTGAAACCTCTCTATAGAGGCACATGCATTTATAATATTTTTTTATTACAATTATAGATTACTAGGATTGTAATAGAGTGTTGCAAAAATGCAATATTCTCTCTTACGCGTTAACTTCCGCGAAAACTGTCCGAAAATGCTTCAAATTATTAACGAAACTGGCTTAATTTACATAAATTGCATTCTAAAGGTAATATTACAGCTACATGCAATAATAACTGATAAAAATATTTTTTAGGGTAAATCGAGAGATCATTCGATTATGAAATCATTCGATTATTGAAATCACTCGATTACTAATCATTCGATTATCGAAATCATTCGATTATGCCCATCACTAATATAGATTATACATTTTCTATTTTCGTTTTGGTATCTTTGACGCCGATAGCCTTGCCGCAGGATTTCATTAAAAAACTATATATTGATATTCTCCAAAGCTTATTCTCATTCCTACCAAACTTGCATCGACACTGCTCGATAAAGCAGATTTTTTTTCTAAAAAGTGTGCAATTTTTATTCTTCCAGATCAAACGTTGTGGCCGAGTGACTTCTCGATCCATAATAAAATAAAGTAGCAAGAGGTGTTGTTAGACCTAGGTTAGGTTAGAACACCTCGATCTAAAATAAGCTAAAGTGGCAAAGTCTGTTAGCTTAACTTAGGTTGGGTTGCATACCGCAAAGCCGCAAAAAAATTAAGACAAACTACAAGCGGTAGCGCGACCTAAGAGATCAAAAATAAGATAAAGCTGAATGTTGGTTTAACCTAGGTTAAGCTATTAGGTTACATGTCGCGAAGCGCCATGTAAATCCAGATCACATACGCATCCCTCGAAGTCAAGCCGGAACTGATACTAATAGATTCAAATAGCAACAACTTGAAAACTGTAATAGATATAATAACAACTCTTTCAGATCTATTAAGATCATAGATATTTCTATTAAAGCAATTTGACCATTTTGGAATTTTCATGGTCGATAATCTTGTCACAGGATTTTTTAAATAAAGAAATACATTAAAATCAAGTCAAAATTGACATTAACCTCAGTTGAGTAATTTATTTGTTATTGTTTTTTTTTTTAGTGAAACTTTTAGCAACATAATTTTGGTAAGTGTTGCTAATTGTCTAATAGCAAACACTATAATTGGAGGAGTTACATTGGAAATCAAGAGTTGCCAACCTTCATAAAAGGAGGTTACTATATATGAAGTGACGTTAGTAACTAAGGCTTACTTACATCTTTGACGAAAAAAAGTCTTAACAGCTGACTTTTTCTGAGTTGGTTATGTTATCTGTCAACCTTGACAACAACAACGTAACTTCCACAAATAGTTTGTGAGATTATGTTTGAGTGTGTTGGTAACTCAGCAACACAAGATACCAACTTGATTAAAACAATATGTTGGTTATGTTGAACATCATAGTTGACTACATCAATGTCACTTAATTACTTTAAAGGTTATGAAAGTTTTAGTGAGATTTTCAGTAACTTTTACTCCACAGCTGATTTTTTATCGTTTATGTTGTACACCTTAGTAACTAATATCACATTGTTAGATATAGTAACTTTTTTTATGAGCGTTGAGTTGGGAGCATTTCATTTCTAATATCACTCCTTAAATTAAAGTCACTTTGATTTCAGACAATTGGCAACACTATATGATTAAGTACATCTCAAAAGTGTTTGATTATATTATTTTACAAACCTTACAGCATTAAAATCATTTGAGACGAATGAAATATTAGTTAAAATTTTGTGCTGTAGGAGTTGTACATCTTGCAACTCATACAACCTAAGCTGATGCGTTTTCTACAAGAATCGCACAGCTCGCAATTCTGCTTACTCTTTCATATACAACTTCACGTTCCACATATATCATGTGGCGCTGAAAGCGCCACAAGTGTCAAAATTAATTATACAATTTCACCCTCATCAATTATTCCACCTTTAGCAACTATTCCATTCTTTTCAACTCTTCCATTCACAATAACTATTCTATTCCAAGAAAATCGATCCATATGTACTAGTAGTATACTAATCTTGTTTGAAAGAAAATTTGTTTTTATTTATATTTGTGTAGTGTTTTCCATTACCTAGTGCGATTTTGGAATATAGCGAGATTAGAAATCAGAAATCAAGAACAATGACAAAGTGGTTTCCTCAAAAGCTTTTCTTTAGCATTCTCTAGTCTTGTTTAGCTTTGTCCAATCTTGCCTTATCTTGCCTAATCCTGCTTAATCTTGGATAAACAAAACTAAGCCTTTATCTCTTTACCCTTCTATTTTTTATTTATCTACTTTAAATACTTTTATTTATTTATTTATTTGCCTAAAGACTAAATACAATAAAATAAACTGGCATATATTTTACATTCTATCTTTCTCCATTACCTGTTTGCTCTTTCATTTAAATTACATATATAATATTATAGTATAAATAAATTCAATCTTGTCCAGTCTTGTTCAATAATTAGTTATTTTCAAAGACACCAGTAAAGTCTAACGATTAATAGGCATCAGTCAAGTTTGTCGATGTATAGACATTAGTACTGTTGGTTAAAATGGCTAAATTCAGCTTTAATCATCTAGGAAATGGATAGTTTTGTTTAGTCTTATTTAACATCATCTAATCTTATTTAGCCGTATCTAATCATGCGTAGTCTTGCCTTATACTGTCTATTTTGGATGAACACGTCTAAATGCAATCATTTTTAACCTTGTACAGATTTATCCAATGTTCATCAGTCTTGTTCAATATTAGTAGAAGAATTAATTTTAAGTCATTTCCATTTCTAAAGGCATCATTAAAGTCTATCGTTTAATAGACATCAATAAAGTTGCTTAATAATAGGTTGCTAAATTTAGCTTTAGTCATTTATGAAATAGAGAAACAATCTTTGTTATTCTTGATGTTGGCATTCCGGAACTAGACTATATCTATAAAATGTTTTTTTAACTTTTTCCGTTATCGAAATGGCGAATAAAACTGAAAATCCTTAACTAATAACTATCTATGCGTATAGTAAACAAAACTAAAAATGACCAATGACATCATCCAAAGCGCGCGAAAAATGTTAAAACGTCAAATTTTATCGGTATTATTTTAAATTAATTTAAACACTTTGAACAGTATTTATATGTTTTACTATGTTATAACGAAGTAAAAATTTAATTAAACAAATATGCATATTCCCTATTGCATAACCTCAAACATAACGTTAACTTGTGTTATTTACTCTTGACTTTGATATTGGTTATCTTGACTAATTTTTTTAATCTAGTTAATTTAATTTACTTTAATTCAATTTAATTTACTGGATTTGCTTGTTTTGTCTCCAAACACATCTTTTAGTTTATTAGAATAACTTGTTTAGAACCATAAGGATTTAGTAACCTAGATTTACTTATATAACACATCGATTGAGCGAACTATACTAACTTGCTAATCATTTAATATATTGAATAGATCAAATTTGTATCGCATTCAGTTTAGTTAAATAGACTTATTCAGTGCCCAAAGATGTTTAGCTAAATAGACTAATTAATTGACTGAATTACTACTGAATTTATTTATTTAGGTTAGATTATTTAGTTAGAACTAGGATCAAGGGGTCGGCAGACCGCGGCTCTTTGCACAGTCATTCAGTCAAACTTCGAGTTTATTTTTTATCGATTTTTTAAACGTTTTCAGTTTTTTTTTTTTAATAAAAATTAAAAAAATAGTAGTAAATAATAAACACGAAGTAAAAGAACTTTTTTAGCCTCCTGAATTGTAAAGCAAGCTTTGACATCGTGTATACTTCCAGTTAAACTAGATTTTTCCACACAATGTTGCAAGGTACGGCCACGATGCGGTAAAGTGACCAATAAATTTTAACCTTTCAGGGACACTTACAAAATAAATTAAGTATATGTCAATAAAATCTAATGTAGAAAACGTGTACTTTACACCATAGAAAATAAAAGTAATTTTTTTAATTTTACTGTGCGTCTGACATTTGGAAAAATGACATATTATCTATCTAATAAATTTGAATTAGTAAAAATGTCAAAGTTTGTGAGTACCAACATTAAAAAATTAAACAATTTCCAATATTGTAAATAATCTAAATCTATTTGTTTCTTAAATAATAATTGTCGGCCAAAAAATCTTATACAAATTTCGTGCGGAAATGATTTTACAATGCAACAGCTCGTTCTCCATTTGCTGGAAATCAAGGTTTCCGCACTCTAATGTAAATAACTATTTACATAATACTACATACACATATTAATACTACATAGACGTATTAAGTACTGCTAGTTTGGTATGTCTGCCCTACTCCTAGGCGGGTAGACAACATACCCGCCTGACAAGCGAGAGACCCGGGTTTGATTTCCGGCCGAGTAGGCATTTTCATCTATGGCGGTTTTCACTAGGGATGGGCAATTCTTCTTAAAAAAATCGTGTTTTTAATCGATTTGAATCGAAGTCTAAAGAATCGATTCAGACAAAAGTCTATAAGATCGATTTCTCACACATTCTTTTTCTTCACTATTCTTCTTTTTGAGTTTTTGTATAAAAAAAAGACACAAACTCATAAAAGCGATCTTTTATCGATTTCCTCTATATTGAGTTTGTAAAATATACAAGTCTTTCTTATAATTAACCCTAGAAGCTCGAACATACGAAAATGTACTGCAAAATTGGGTTGCTCGGATGGGGTACTGTCAATCCAGCCGTGGCAGTCATTTGAATGATATTGTGTTTCAATTTTTCTAATCAACTCATAATTTTGAAAATAATCAAATTTTAATAGCTCCAATCGCATGAATGGCAACTTCGATTTTTGGTGGTTTTTTGGTCCGGCGGCATCCTTTGGTCCATTTGGGCCATTTTTTTTTCAAAAATGAGCAGAGCCGCCGTTTCCGCCAATAGCGAACGTTACTGTGCCATTCTAAACGAATTTTTGTTTCCAGAAATTGAAGAAGGATAAGTGTTACGCTATCCATCTAGAGAACCTTGAAACACGAAATTGAAGTTGTCATATTCATACGTTTGGATTGATCGGATTGGGTGCTCTCAAGCCAATAGTGGCTATCAATTGAATGATGTTTTCCATTCGTAAATAAAAAAGTCCAACCTTTCTCCTAATTTTCTCATAAATTTGACAAAATATTCATTACTTTTTGTTTATAGTCGATTCAAATCCTAAAAGTTGTGATGGCCCACCATTTATAATAAAGACTGCAACGTTTTGTTCAGCGGCGTTTAACGTATTGAATTTATAATCCCATAAAAAACATAAAATGTAAAAAATGCCAAGTCTCGTAACGCAGTTCTTTCTCTAAAAAAGGTGTGAGATCTCACGTAAGACCAAGTCAGTTACTTTAGTTAGTGTCTACGAAAGCACCTATTCAACAACTTTGTTATAAATTGTTATCTAATCAATTACATATCAACATTTATAGTGACCGTATCAATATTAAACAGTTTTATTTCTATAATAATTATAATGACTTGGAAATTGCACGGCAACATATTCTAATAATTAAAATACCTTATTCTTAGGTTTACTAGTGCCTGTGATACAATGTTTTTCATTAGTACAGGTTACCTAAGCAAAACTGTTTTTTGTATTTGATCCTTCTATCATAAATGTGTATTTACTGAAATGAACTTATTATTATTATTACTACTATTTCGATTTACTTAGTAATCGAAATAGTAGATTATTCTTTTATAATTACGTTGCCGTGCAATTGCCAAGTTATTATAATTATTATAAAAATAAAGGTGTTTAATATTGATACGGTCACTATAAATGTTGATAGGTAATTGATTAGATAACAATTTATAACACAGTTTATGAAAAGGTGCTTCCATAGAAACTAACTAAAATAACTGATTTAACTGACGGTCTTACATGAGATCTCACAACTTTTTTTAACGAAAGAACTGCGATGGGATCTCATTTCCTTTTGTAGGTCATTCTCCTTTTCTTTCTCGGGTAATATCTTGTCTGCGCTGCCCCTTTCCAGTAGTAACCATAGGTACATACGTACAAGCGCGATGCGTTAGATCAGTGCTGTCCAACTGGCGGCCCGCGGGCCACATCCGGCCCGAGAAGCTTTTTTTACGGCCCGCGAGTTATAGTATTCAACAATTAAAAAAATGTATGAGATTATTCAACCAGATACAACAAGAATTATAAAAATGCTAATGATGAATAATTATGGTTGTTTTATGGTCATTCGATAAAATTAATCCGCGCTCGGATTGGACGAAAGTACAGAGATTTCCGACACAAGTCAAATGCTTATTTTTATAGAAATAACCGTAAATGAAAACTATGATTATTTAGAAGAACTTTAAAATTACGATCATTACACGAAACAACAAAAGGTGAAGTTATTTATAACGAATTAAAATGTGCAATAGTTCCGTATGGCGGATTTGACAAGTGCAACGCTATTGTAATTGACGGCGCCAGAGCTATGACTGGCAAAAATATTGGGCTAGCAGGACTCTTACAAAAAGAAGGAATAAACTGTTCCATTGTATTGTGCATCAGCAGGCATTATGTGGTCTTTCACTAAAACTAAAAGATGTAATGGATATTGTTTGCAAAATAACAAATTTAAATCGTGGCTGAAATCGTTCTCTTACACATCGAAAATTTAAAACTTTTTCAGAAGAACTACAAGCTGAGTATGGTGATTTGCTTTTACATAGTAATAGTCGCTGGTTAAAAGCGGGAAAATGCCTCAAAAGACTTTTACACTTCCAAAAGAAATTCATCTTTTTTTAACGGAAGTTGGTCGGCATCGATAAAGATTTGACAGCAAATTTAGGTGATAAAAATTTTCTTTGTTCAGTTGCTTACCTAACAAACATTATAAATTATTTAATTATTTTGAATAAATACTTGCAAGGAAAAGATCAAGATGTGTCTTGTCTTTATAAACATGTAACAGGATTCAGAAATAAATTAAAATTGTGTTAAAAGTTAAATTTGCAGGAAAGTTAATTTATTTCATATTGAATGTTGCAAAGAGATATATGAAGAAATGAAGGACTGTAACATGGAGGTGAATTTTGACATTCTTTACCTAAATTAGACATGCTTATTGAAGATTTTAACAGAAGATTTTCTCAATTTGATGAATTATAGATGAGTATTAATTTATTCAGTGATCCATTCAATATCGATATTACCTCCGTTGAACCTAAATATGAAATGGAATTATGCGACCTTCAGGCTGACCCATTCATTATATCTAGTGGAGCAACTGGAGAAAAAATACAATTTCAAACGTGTTCAAACATTTGGATAAAGAAAAATATCAAAAAATGAGAGATTTTGGAATTCAAATCATTTCTATGTTCGGAAGTACATATATCTGCGAGCGTGCATTCTCTGACATAAATATATAAAATCAAAATTTATAAACAGCTTGAAAGACTCCACTCTTGAAAATATATTTAGAGTTGCCACAACAAATATTGATATGGACATAAAAGAAAATGTTGCTTAACAAGTACGGCCACAATGCTCTCACTAAATAGCTTAGGCTTAATATTATTCTAATTGTATTGTGATTTTATTATCTCTGGTATTATTTTTAAGAATAACATTGTTTTGTCCGTTACTATGTGATATTTTAACAATAAATATAACGCAATATTTATTATGCAAAAATATAAACTTTATTGTTGAAAAAATGTTATTATCTTTTTTTTAACCTTTTTAACTTTATTTTGTTCGTATAAATAAAATAACTTTTGAGTTGACATGAACTGACTTTTCATTTACCTATCCTTTTCGGCCCGCGAAAAATTTGCTAAAGAAAAAATGGCCCGCTGGCTAAGAAAAGTTGGACAGCGCTGCGTTAGATGAATGTAATTTTTAATAATCATTATTTTTGATTTAATGGATAATGAAATTTCTGGATTTTTCATTTTTCCTTCCTTTATAGGCAAAACGCTAAATCAAAATTCCAAATTTGAGGTTTGTAAGATTGCTATAAATACCTTTGAATTTTGATGATCGCTGACAAAATTAATAAATTTTTAATAATCATTATTTTTCATTTAATGGATAACGAAATTTCGGGACTTTTCATTTTTACCTTCCTTCGTAGGCTAAAGGATAACTAAAATTCCAAATTGGAGGTTTGTAAGATTGCTAGAAGTACCTTAAAATTTTGATGATCGGTGACAAAATTAAGAAATTTTTAGTAATCATTATTATTCTTCATTTAATGGATAGTGAAATTTCGGTACTTTTCATTTTTTCCTTCCTTTATAGGTTAAAGGCTAACTAAAATTCAAAATTTGAAGTTTGTAAAATTGCTAGAAGTACCTTAGAATTTTTAGGATCGGTGAGTGTGCCACTTACAAAATTAAGAAATTTGACTGAAGATAAATCGTAATGTATAAGGTTTTTTGTATAAGGCTTCCGTGCCCCCAGATTAATCAAATAAAAACTGTCATTTTTTATGTGTTTGGGTACGTTCAACTAGAACGTTCAACTCTAAATGTAGAAAATATTTATATATATATTTCTTAAAGAAAAAATCATTCTCACAAAAAATCGAATTTCGATTTTCGGGGGTTTGAGATCGATTCACGGGATCGAGCGATTGTTTAATATCGATTAAAAAAAAATTTTGACTTAAAAAACGATTATTCGATTAATCGAGCTCAGATCGCCATCCCTAGTTTTCACTAACCGTCCGGGGTGGTGCATACTAAAAGCAAAGTAGCCTATTCCACTTTTTAGTATGCGCCACCCCGGTATTGCATATTTCACATTCATTCAGAGTGGGCAGCTCGGACTGTTTAGTGAGAGCTCCCCACAAACCACTTTATAAAAAAATGTTTGTCTGTCTAGTCTTGTCGGTTTAAACTTAGTCTGTCTAGGCGTGGTCTTTTTTGTCTGGGTCTGTGTAGTCTAATCTGTCTAGTCTGTTCTGTCTGGTCTTTGTAGTCTGATCTATCTAATGATCTAGCCTGGTGTGACTTGTTTGAACTACCTAGTCGGATATCTCTAATGTGGCTTGCCTAGGCTGACTACTCTTACCTATCTAATCTAGTGTAGCTATTCCGATCAATTTAGTCTGGAGTATCTAGTCTGATCTGCTTATCCCTGTCTGTCCGTCTGATCTACCCAATCTAATTTGTTTTGCCTAGTCTAGCCTGGCTACTCTTACCTATCTAGACTAGTATGGCTATTCCGACCTGTTTATTCTTGATTGTCTAGTCTGATCTGGATAATCTTATTTGTCCTGATATGTATCTTATCTTTTATTTTTACTCTCGGAAGACTTGTTTCCCTAGGCTTGCGCTTCAGCTAGCAATAAGTAGATGTGTACTCTAATGATTATGATTAAGTAAAACCACTCGCTATGTGAACTATATAATTATTATTAGTTCGATCGAGATCAAAAGCTTAAGCCAGCCGTATCAAATATGAAACTCATAGCTTTTGCATTTGAATGTTTGCTAATTAAACTTCATATCGTCTAAAACCCGCACAAACTCAATATTTATCTTGTGATCGACAATACCTATAAATTGGAAATTGTTGAGTACATAGTTGTAGGAAGTTTTTTTTTAGAATCTTGAGGATCGAATTGAAAGCATTAAAGACGACGAGGAAAAGACAAAATGTCAAGTTATACTTGAACATGCAAACGTAAGTTTGATTCTTCTTTTGCAAAACAGTTTTTTACATGTTAATTTTGTTTTACAGATAATGTTGGATAACATTAAACATTCCATTGTTTTATTGCAAATCGCTAAGGTAAGAACCACAATAACAGGTTTCTCTGTTTTATTTTCTTTGATTTTCTTCCCATTATCGAGCAGAATGCTCCCAAGTGTTCTTGTGTCGGTGAAAATTATGCCGCAACATTCGGTCGAACGCAAGCGCGAACTTGAAACAAAAATGTTTCATCGGGTTTTACTATATTACAGTGCACGAGTTCGTGACGTAGACTCATACATTTATCAATATAACATTATCTAAACTGTACAGAAAAGTTTACAATGACTAAGATCAATAAACTAGACTAAGATAGTTTAACATTAACTGAACTAGACTACTTACAGAAGACAAAGCAGATAAGTAAGTAGTTGACTTTTCTATAAAATAATAAAATATTTTCGCTGTATAAAATTGTCTTGACCTTCTAGTTTTAATCTTATTAATTACCTTTTTTTGTTTTAATGAATCTTTATAAGCGGATGAGATAATGAGATTACTTAATTTATTAGAAAACTCGTTTCACATTTCCAAGTTACTATTTTACGAAAAGTACACGAGACAGGCCAATTATTCATACTTAGCAAAACATAGACAAAAATAGACAAAGAGGATTATATGTTGTCTAGTAGAAGACACATAGTTGCTGAACCTTTCGGAAGCACAACATTGACTATAAGACTACATCGACAATACTGAAAGATAAAATTACATAGACTAGTAAAAAAATATTTCATATAAGAGAGAATATATAATGGAATAACCATTATCTGGTCTGGAATACATAGATAAAACTATGTAACTATGCAATATACAAGCCTATACTAAAATGTTGACATTTATTAGAACCAGCTGTATATAATCTAAAACTAGACAAATTAAACTACATAGACCATAAGTAATTAATTGACAAAACTAGTACAGTTTGGACAAGATACTCTACTGCTCTAAATACTAATCTAAGATTAACCTTACGAAAATGTTACTTACTATCTACTCTAGATTAGACTGATGTAGCTATGTACATAGATGTTTCTAGATAGACAAGACTAGGCAGAAAGTATAGTATTTTGGATAGTTAAGGATACATAGTGAAACCTCGAGGAAGTGGTTGCATCTCTATACTATAAAGCTACATCAATAATACTGTATAGAAGAGACAGACTAGACAAGAAAAACATTTGAGGACCTATAATGGAACCTGGTGGAATAGCCATTATTTGTCCTAGATTCAATGGATAACACTATATAGAAAAAACTAGTTTTACAAGACTAAACTGAAATTAGTCTGATAAAATACATAGACTAATGTATAGACAAAACAAACTCAGTCTTGAAATAGGATATATGATTCTAGTCTTGTTTAAACAGCAAAGTGTGTATGATATATAAATAAAAATAAATTATAGCAGATTCCAGAAGTAACTGAATGCTATTTAAGCAATACTAGACAAACCAGACTAGCCGGGACAATTCAGGGAGAATTTTTGAATAAGATGAATGAAACTATTTAGATAATAATAAATAGACTATTATAGCTGGACTTGTATGATCCATACCAGAGGATTTACAGTGGAATCTTGTGAAAGGACACGCATTTAGATTGAGATTCGATGCATAAAAACGTGCAGTTAAATACTGCATAGATCAAAAATAAAATTTAGTGCGAACCCTGTGTTTCCATGTTTTATAAGAGACAATCAAGTCAAAATCTAAACTTCCCTTGCATATTTATAATATAAAACTAAACTGTACTAGGATCTAATCTATGACTATTGAATTTTTTTTTAAACCTTGTTTGGACCACTTCTGAACTATTAGACTAAGTACTACACTACATATAAAACTACCTAGAGTAGAAGACACGAATCACGGGACATATTCGAGAACCTTGAGGGAGTTCTTAGTTTATTAAGAAAATTGAAAACTTTTAAGATAAGACGGCCAAAATTAATTGTTTTAAGACTACAGTGAAGAACTAGATCAACTAGACTAAACCAATGAATCGATTTTTAAAACTAATATATATTCTGTAAATTTAGTATCTGTATTGTTGACACAGCACAGAACTACTCGTTAATGTCGTTATTTACATAATAGGATAAGAAATAGGATAAGAAAATTAAACGTTGATAATAGTAAAACTCGATGCGTTAGCCTAACTGTAATATATGCTTCGTTTGTAGAACACCGCTCATCCAATAAATGGTATTTATCAGCCCCCAACGAATATCGAATCCAGTCTTGCAGGTTAGTCATTCTTATTATTATTTTATAAATGATGAAAATATTTGTATAATTGAGTTCAGATTTCATAATTCTAGAACCGGAAGTTTTACCTGACATGACGATACAAACCGGCGTCGAGATGGCAGCAGAATGCATTGAATCTGCCAGAAGACACGCCTCAATTGTCGGTAAGTTTGATTCAAGCAGTTTCTTATTAATATCAATAGTTAATCAAGACTCAATAGACACTAAATACAATCCTTAATTCAAACCTGGAATAGAGTTAATTGAAACTTGACTTAACTTAATCTTACATCAAGAACAGTTAATCAATGCAATGGCCGACCAGTGGCACACATGGGAGAGCACACATGTGCTTAGTTTTCTGGGTACCACGTTTGGCCTTTTCTGCAATCTCCAATACGGCGCTTAGGGCGTTGATAGTGTATCTACTTTCTCTAAACCCATATTGTTTTTCCGACAGTCCAACTCCCGCCTCGAGTTCTCTCTTTAATCATCATAGCAAACTCCAAAAGTTTGCCGGACACATCCAAAAGGCAGAAAGGCCTATACGATGTTGTATTTCCTAATGCTTTATCTCCTTTCCTAATGAGTACAAGTCTTGCTTGCTTCCATCTAGCTGGAAAGCTTCCGGCAGTTAATAAGCTATTCATTTCATTTAGAACGAATTTAGGTTGGTGACCAAAAAGACAGACAACACTAGAGGGACAAAACTACACAGACAAGACTGGACACTCTGAATAGACAAGACTAGACAGACAAGACTAGACAGACGAGACTAGACAGACAAGACTAGACAGACGATACTAGACGGACAAAGCTAGACAGACAAAACTAGATAGACAAGATAAACACAAGATAACGCAGGCAAGGCTAGACAAGACAGACAACGCTAGACAGACTAGACTGTCCTTGGTTGTGTAGTTGACAACATACCCGCCTGGAAATGCGGGAGACCTGGGTTCGATTCCTGGTCGGGGAGGCAAAAGCTAGGGCGGTTTTTATTAACCGTCCGGGCTGCCCACCCTGAATGAATGCAAAATTTACTTTACCGGGCTGGCGCAGACTAAAAGCCAAAGTGGAATAGTAGCTAAAGCTACTATGAGAGCTTCCCCCAAACCACTTTTTAAAACGACTTACAAGACTAGATAGACAAAACTAGTCAGACAATACCAGGCAGACAGATTTCATTATCAAGTCTAAATAGTAATATATCTAATTATCAGAACTAGATTGTTCTTGAACTGTAACGTTCTGACAAGGGGGCCCTGTCAACTCGTCATCACCGATTTTGCCCAAATTTACAGTATATGTAGGGCTTGACTATAAATGAAAGTGACGCAAGCGGGAGGGCCAGATGGCCAAGCGTTAAAAAACTCCCGACTACCGACAACTCATAAGCCCGCTATGTTAGCATAAATTTCATTGGCCGGTCAGCGCAGCGATAAGAGCTCGGAATCATAGTACGAGGATCGCTGGTTCGATTCCCCGTGGGGATGCTTTTTTTAATTTACAATTTTTAAAATGACCTTAATGGTTAAACTACATTATGAATTACTGCGGTCCATTTGTGGCGCAAGTATCGTAAAAATAAATTAAAGAATAATAACAATAATAGTAATAATAAAAGAAAGCAATTTTAAGAATTAACCGTTGAAGTTATAAAGAAACAAATAATAAATATTAATACTAATACAATAATTAAATTGACAAATTAATAATTACAATTAAAAAGTTAAACAATAATAAATAATAATAATAAAAGAAAGTCATTTTAAAAATTGTAAATAAAAAAAAAGCGTCCCCACGGGGAATCGAACCAGCGATCCTCGTACTATGAACCCGAGCTCTTACCGCTGCGCTGACCGGCCATTGAAAGTTATGGTAACATAGCGGGCTTATGAGTTGTCGGTAGTCGGGACTTTTTAACGCTTGGCCATCTGGCCCTCCCGGTTGCGTCACTTTTATTTATAGTCAAGCCCTACATATACTGTAAATTTGGGTGAGTATTATATTCTTGGTGGAATAACTATTGCGGTTGATGTTTCTAGTTGATGTAGTCAACTTTAAGACTTTACAAGAAAATGAAAACGAAACATATAAAAATATTATGTTATCATTAAGCTAGTTAATGCTCCTATATAATTCTGCAAACTGCCGAATTATTTGCGCAACAATTAATTGTTTTCCTATAAAGTTGTTAACCTTGTTTAAATATTGATTAGCAATTGTTTGATTGTGTTTAGCGACAGCGTCATCGGTGCCAGAAACGTCTTACTCGAGTTCAGAAGGTGAGGACGACTTCTTTGACGCGAACGATTCCCCGTTTGCTGCCAGCCAGGCGACGACACCGACGTGAGTTTTTTTTTTTCGTTCGCACGGCCTTGGCTCGTGTTAAAAAAAAGTTTGATGATTAAATATACAAAATGTTAATGAAGCTTTGTATGAACATTAATATGTAAGGGGTTTAGAATCAACAATAATTCCTCGTCCCAATGGCTGCCAAAGTCTATTATTTTTGCATATCGATATACTTCTATATTACTTTTGCATATATACGTCTTTTTACATTGTTTTCTAGAGTTTAACAATTCCAAAATTACATTAGTATTAGTAAGTATAATATCTAGTCTTGACAAATGTAAGAACTAACTACACAGTACACATCTCGATTATCTTTTCTGGATAATGAAATATTTATTACTAATCTATAATGAAATATTTACAATCTTCCTAATTAGACTGTCAAGGTTTGAGCATTAAATATGGACTATCTAGTCTGGAAACTGGAATATTGAGTGTCTAATCTGGGTTAAGAAATATTAACTGTCCAGTCTTGTTTTTCTTGTCTGTCTAGTCTCATCTGTTTAATCTTGTCTGTCTATTGGCGTAGGACTTGTTCGTCTAGTGTTGAATCTTTAGTTAAATCAAATAAAAATTTAATTTACTGCATATAACTCTAAAATACACTAAATATAAAATATACACTAAATACACTACAAGGAAAGATTGTTGGAATGAACCGATCGAATTAGAATTGTAAATGTGCAAAATTTCAATCAAATTCGAATCCGCAAATAATGGAAGAGAAAGCCAATAAGGCGAGTGTGGTTTTCAGAGTGCGCCCATACTTAATTGAATTTATTGTAGTTAAAATGTAGAATATAATTGTTATATAATTATAATAATCTACATTGAATATATTTTCAATTTTGTTAAATATTTATATCATGAAATTATAAAAATATTAATTCAATAAAATCACACTTTTTGCTTGCGAATAACATTGCATTGTTAGATATTGACATTGAGTAGGATTCGGGCCGGAACTTGTCGAAGTTTTACTGGCTTAGAATTAGCATCAACAAAAATGTCCACTTTAATTTCATAATGGAAAAAGTGAATTGGAGAATAAAACATAATAGATCGGATTTACTTGACTAATGCAAACAAAAAAATACTTGCATAAAATACATTGGATTGCAAAAGTAATTAAAAAGCAGACTAAAGAGACAAGACTAGACAAATAAAACTAGAGAGGTGTGACGTAGGCAAACAAGACTATACAAACTAAACTAGGCAGGCAGGACTATACCATACCATATACCACGCGGGATACTATTAGATTTGTCGAAAGCTTACGATACGGTCGATCATTACCATTTTACAATAAAAATAAAATTAAAAATTTTAAGTAACCAACTTTTAACTTCATCAAAAGTACCTCACAATAATGTTTTTATGTACTCATATTTAATGTTTTGCAAGTTTTTTTGTCGGGGGTTACTTAAAATTTTTAATTTAATTTTAATATTCGAACTTTTTTCTTTTCTTTAATAATTTGTTAGTAAATACGTTATTAATGTTACCTCTTTGAAATTTCGTTCGCAAATACGTGATTGGTGGAGATTGTTTACAAAAAAAGATTAAGTTTTGTCAAGTAGGAAATTAGCTAATGATCATCAAACGCCTGAACAGATCTTCATAAATTATAGCTAAGAACCTTCTCGATCACGTCAGTTTTGAAACACAAGTTTGGATAAACGGAACTAGACAAACATATGTGTCAAATTTGTTGCAGATTAATTTTGCCAAGTAGGAAAGGAGCTGAAGATCATCAAACACATGAACAGATCTTCATAAATTATAGCGAAATAAGAACCTCTTCTATCACGTCAGCTTTAAAAAAACCGCATCAAAATCAAAAAAGTCCATTCGTTTATTCCATAAACAGCCACATATTCGGACAGAATGCCAGACAGACACGTCAAACTTATAACACCCCTCTTTTTGTGTCGGGGGTTAAAAAAAGCTAAACAAAATATGGAATCAGATGCGTTGCACTGCAATGGATCTCCTCTTACCTAGCGAGTACAGGTACAATTTCCCACAACTAAAAGAAGAGTTAGATCGAATCGTTTGACAGTTAACATGAAAATCCCCTAAGGCATCCTAGGCCCTCTTCTATTTACACTATACATTAATGACCTGCCAAATGTTTCCTTAAATAACTCCTCAAAAAATGGTTATGTAGCTAAAGGGTCTGTAGATGACAATACCCCGATATCAGTTGTTGAAGTCAGTTAAGATAAGCCTAATATCAAATCAACAGTCACAACAGTCCCAACATGGTTCAACCAAAACAGATTCGTTTTAAATAATGCGAATATAACACTATAAAAGTTCAACATGACTGAGTCTTCTTGGATTATACATTAACGACACACTCGACTGGACATCCCACATATTAAACTTACTCTCTTTAGACTAAGCGACTAAATAAAGGATGTTATGCTCTTAGAATCCTAACCCGATAGTTAAACCAGGATGTATAAAAAATGCTTTACTTTGCAAATTTTCACAGCCACTTAAGATTTGGTATTATGTTATCGGGAGCGCGGTACAATTATTAGCGATGTCTTCAATATCCAAAAGGCGGCACTAAAGACAATATACAATTTATACTACATAGAAACATACGGAGATGTATTTAAAACAGCTAATCTATTAACAGTGAGCGGTCTGTGTATGAATCTTTATTATTTTTGGTCAAGAACAAATAATTATTTGAAGAACCACCACTCACAGGACAAAAGAAAAAGAAATACAATGTATATGAAACCTCCACACAAGCTAACCCTGACAGAAAAGTTACCACCAAACAGCAATATAGAATTATTTAACAAGCTGCCACTATATATAAAATCATTATCCAAATTTAACGAGTTTAAGAATGTGCTCAAACGCATCTTCATAGAAATTGAACCATACACGCTACAAGAATTTTATACTGGAATAAAATCCTTCCGAGGTTAAGAACAATTTGACAAATTCCATTTAGCCTGCAAAATGTAATTAGCTAGACAAAACTAGACGGACAAGGCTAGACAGACGAGACTAGACAAACAAAACTAGGTAGACGAGACTAGAGACAGAAGACTAGATGGACCAGTCTAGACAAACAATACTTTTTTATTTTTTCCTTTTGACTTTACCATATATTTATTTTAGTGACAAGATTTGATAGACAGGACAATATATTATTTGATATCTGGCTAGAGAGACAAAACTAGACGAAAAAGATTAGACAGACAATACTGGATAGACTATGCACACACAACACGATTATATAGATCCGACTTGATAGACAAGATTGGACAAACTTGTTTATCTTGTCTTGTTCAGTTTGTCTTGTCTTTCAGGTCCTGTCTATATAGTCTTGTGTGTCTAGCCTTGTATATCTAGTCGTCTCTGTCTAGTCTTGTTTGTTTAACTTCTAGTTTTGTCTGTCTAATCTTGTCTAAACCTGACTAGAAAGTAATAACGAGGCCAGGAAATTCGATATATTTCATAATCCACTTAATTCACTTAGTTCTATTTATACAACAAAGCCATTGATTAATGCTATGATATGCATAACTTAATTTTCCCTTATTTAGTTCAACTTCGGGCCGAATAAATTACGTTATAATTCACGTTATCGTGCACAGCGAAAAGGCAAACACGCAGTCGATTTAAACTTTTTGTTTTTTTTTTCTTTCTGTTTGTAATTTTTGATGTAATCGTGTAACGGCGCATGGCCGATCGCGATGTCGCGACGCCGATCGTGTCGCCACAGTGAAGGCGTCCATAACCCCGAAAATTCGTCCGAGAGAATTTCCCCAAACGATATGTAAAGAATTTCCGTGAGGTTTTTACCACGGTGGAAATTTCTATAGATTTTCCCTGTTTCTACGTCTCTAAATTATGTGTAGCGGGTTGGGTTTATTTGTCGGTGGAATTTTATTGATTATTTTTCCCACTGTGATTTGTTAAACTTGTTTATTGTTTGTGTTCGTGTGAAAAGTTTTTTTGTGAAATTTTTGCAATAAATTTAAATCTACTAAATTCGCAAGAATAACTGACGTCTAGGTGCCTAAATAGTGCAAATTTGTGCCAAAATGATTCGACTTTTGCAAAATAGATTAAGTCTTAAGAGAATAAGCAGCAGAGAGTAAGGAAATTATATTTTATTTTGTTTTTGGGGAAACTTATTTTACAAATAATTATTATTTGAGTTTTGCTAAACTATATATATATATATTGTTAACATTTATTGTGAATTATTGAAATGTTATTATTTTTGTTGTTTATTTATCCGCCGTTGGTGATATTCTGATGGAATTTGCAAATATTCATTTTAGTTTCCTCAACTAGAAAGGAAAGAAAAAAACTGTTTGTCAATTTCTAGAAAGGAAATCAATACGAATTTCCTGAACAAAAAACATTGATTGGTTTATTGTAATGGACCAGGCAAGCTAGACGAAATAAGCAAATGCAGACTGGATTGGCTTGACATGAATGATTTTACAACAGAAACAGTTCTAATGTAGCCATACAGTCTGTAAAGTCATATATACAAACTAGGGCAGGCAAAATTACAGAGCAGGACTAGATAGATAAAAGTACACAGACAAGAATTGACAAATTATTCTAGACATACAAGATTAGACAGACAAGACTAGACAGCGATACAAGTAGTACGATACTAGACAGATACTAGTATTGAATCAGTTCAATTACTGTAATTACTTCCTATTATTATTTTTTATTATTTATATATGCTATTTTGTTTTTCTTTCCATGTGACTTTTCCACATATGTTTTCTATACATTTATACTGTAATAAATATCTTTTGATTTGATTTCATACTAGACAGACTATACTAGACAGAAGGGACTAGACAGACAAAGCAGAAAAAACTAGACAGTCAAGATTAGACATACAAGACTAGATAGAAAAGACTAGTCAGGCAAGACTAGACATACAAGACTAGACAGACAAGACTAAACAGACAAGACTAGGAAGACAAGACTGGCAGACAAGGCTAGGCGCACAAGATTAGACAGACAAGACTAGACAGACAAGACTAGGCAGACCAGAATAGACAGACAAGACTAGACACATGAGGCTAGACATATGCGACTATACATACAAGAATAGACAGACAAGACTAGACAAACAAGACTTAACAGACAAGTTAGTTAGTTTGAAGAAAATATAATAACAGAAATGCGCGAATTTACTTTTTGAGAGTGACTTTTTAAGACTGACACATAAGATCCATAAACTGCACATTTACCATGCTCTCTCGAAGAGTGCCGTCTCCTCGTCTCCTTATTTTAATATAATGTTTAAGTTATTAATTTAATATTTTGGATATTTATTTATATATATATATATATATATATATATATATATATATATATATATATATTTGGATATTTGGCATTAATTCTTGTCGATTTGTCTTTGTCGGCATCATATAGGTATTTTCTCTGCTTGATCTGAAGTTTAATTGGCGGAATGCCTGCGATTACTAGGATGCTGCCTTCGTGCCTCTTGATACTGTTCGATAAGCACCGCATACCCGTAGTACACCGCATACACCGCATTTCGATGTTGTTTCTGGTTACGGCCTCTGCCCAGATTGGAGCACAGTATAGCATTGCAGACGGGGCAACTGTGCTGGCTGAGCAACCTACGTTTTCTGTTCCTCGGACCTCCGACATTGGGCATGAGTTGTTCGAGTGCAGATGTGGTTTTCATTGCACGCTCTGTCGCCATTTTAAAGTGTTCTCTGAAGGAGAGAGTTATTGATAATAACCCCTAGGTATTTGATGCGGGGTTTAAGTTTAATTTCGGTATCCATCACTTTGAATGATATGTGAGCCAGTTTTCTGTATCCGGTCAGCAGGATTGATTCGGTATTTTCCGGTGCTATATGCAGTGATTTTGATTGCATCCAGCAGATAATTTGTTCGATCGCCTAATTGGCCCTTTGCATGATTCCTTTTTCCGACGATGGTTAGTGCTAGGTCGTCGGCGAAGCCTATTACAGAGCCCTGTGGGACACAACTAGTGACCTTGTAGGGTGGCGTTTTGTGCTCGGCTTGAAGTAAGACGAACTCGGCGAACCATTCGTAGAAGGTAGGGAGATACTTTTCTTGTTGTTAACTCATCCAGGATGTGTTGTCAGACGGCCGAGTTGAACGCGTTCCGGATATCTATCGTTACTAGTGCACATATTTTCCTAGTTCTTTTGGTGACAGTTTTGGCTCTTTTGCGATGTTCATTACGTGGTATATGACACCTATGGCTGATCTGCCCTCACGGAGGACTATCCTAGAGATTTATACCGTTATTAAGTTCTTTTTTAGATGACTTAGGAGTAGTTATCAGTTTCGCAGCTGCGTCTAGTACACACATTGGGCGGTAGGAAGAAGGTATCCCTATTGGCTTGTTGCCTTTTAGTATAAGAACTAGCTTTGCTTGTTTCAATCTATTTGGAAACGTGCCAGTAAGTAGATTTTCGTTTAGCATTTCAAGCACAAGTTCTGGGGAGGTTTTTGCCATTAGCTTGACGGCTTCTGGAGGCAAACGTAATTCCTTTTTTTACATCGTGGTAAGACCGTTTTATCTCCTATAGGCTTTCATGTTTTGTCTTTCGGACGCAGCGAAGGTACCTTCTTCTTATAGGAGTACATGTTTTCCTTTTGGTTGCAATGGCTTCGGTTCACCAGTAGACGCTTCTTCTCCTGCTGTTTTTCTCGCTTCTTCTCCTGAAGCTTCGCATGCTTTAGTTACTGCTTTATATTTATTATACTGCTATTTGTGTTTCAATTGTGTTGACTTAAGTATTGTTTAGCAATTTAGTTAGGTTTTCGGTGACTTTTTCTTCGTTTTATTTTTTGGTGATTTTAATAATATTTGTATTTTGTCGGTTGTTCATCTTGCTTTTAGGATGTACTTCTACGTAGATTTCAATATAGCGGTGGTCGCTTAGCGATTCTATGCCGAGAACCTTACCGGAAATAGCTGTGCAATGTCGCATGAGGCAAAAGTGAGATCTATAAAGAAACTCTATGTCCCCCTCTCAAATGTAGCCCTATTTCCCTTATTTTACAGGTAGAGGTCAAGTTCTGCGGCCCATTCCGTTATGATATCACCCCTACGGTCCATATTTGGGCAGCCCCAGTACGTCGACTTGGCGTTAAAGTCCCCTCCGATTATTTTTCCCTTTTTCTTACTTCGTATGTGCCTGCTGAGTGTATTAAGTGAGGTTGAAAGGTTATTCATTTCGTCATTTGGTGAAAAATAGCAGCTATATATTATGATTTTTTTAAGTTCTATCCATGTATATCCAGGTCCATTGCCTATGTCGACGACGCTTAGTTTTGGGTTGATGGACTAGTTTGAGTCACTTACGAGTTTTTTGTTTGGTTCACTCATCAGTAGTACGTCTGTTTGTAGTTCTGTAGCTATAGCATGTAATATGTCATCAAACATTAAACAGAAAAGACTACACAAACAATACAGCCAGACCAGACTGTGTTTGTCCAGTCTGGTCACAAGGTAATACTCGAGAGATAAGGCTGAATATACAAGATTAGACAAACTGGATAGTTGATAGGGAACTAGAACAATATAAGTAGATATACTAGACGGGAAAAGCTGGTCTAAATTAATTGGTAATTTGTACGGGATATTTTCTGAGAGAAAACTTTTTCAAAAGGTAATTATCAACTTGATGGAAACTAAATATTTTAAGCCGGAACGAGTTTTAATTGATACATTAAATGGACTAATGTTTTTTTATCCCGTTATTACGGTTAGATAAACATTTACACTGAAAATGTTTGTTTAAAATTCACGAAAAAGCACATAAAACCCATTAGATAGTCTAAATTGAGAAAATTTCACTAGGACTGAGAAAGTAGATAGGGAAATCTATGCAAATCTGTCAGACTAGGTGGAGAAGGATAATGTGTAATAAACCAGTCAAGTCTAGACATGCACGATTAGGTATCTTTGAAAAAACAAATGTAATTTGATATAAGTCTACATTAGTCAAGGTCTAGCAAGACATATTTAGAAAGACAACTTCTCTACGTCATAATACGTAGCTTTCTCTATGTCGTTTTGTTTTGGCTAGTTTGTCTAGTCATATTTTTGCCTGTACCAGTCTTGTCCCTTTAATCTTTACAGTCTAGTCTTGTCTGTCAAGTTTTGTTTATCTAGTCTTGTCAATCTGGTTTTGTCTGTCTAGTCTGATCGATTCACTAGTCTAGTCTGTATAGCTTTCTCTCTCAATGTTTGTCTATTCACTTTTACTTGCGTAGTCTGTATACAGTTTAATCAACTTAATCAATTAGCTACTAGTTATTTATAGCTAG
Source organism: Phosphuga atrata (assembly GCA_944588485.1). Taxonomy (NCBI): domain Eukaryota; kingdom Metazoa; phylum Arthropoda; class Insecta; order Coleoptera; family Silphidae; genus Phosphuga; species Phosphuga atrata. The sequence continues at coordinate 47,402,543 of OX155892.1, forward strand.
TTAGATAGAGAGAGACAACGTTTAGTTATTCAGATACTTTAAGCTTTTTTGTTTTTGTTGTGTAAAATCGTAATGTAATTATTGTGTGGTATGAATGATGATTATTGGGGAGATATTTTGGGATTTAAGGTCGCTACCTAATCACCCCAACCGTTCAACTGGTTCAACCGGTTTTACACTGTTTACATTTGATTGTCTGTAGTATTTAACCCGTAACTACTGACATGCGGTTTGCGAGACCGTCTCAGATATATATGTAGGTATATATTTCGCGTATTAATTTTGTTATTTGTTTTGCGCATCTAGGTATCTATGATTTAAGGTCCTGTGTGTAGTCTGCCGAATACTGACAGTTGTGATTATTTTCATCGCTTTGATAATTCTTATCAAGGGCTGCTCGTGGTCTGAGAGACCCCTTATTAGTAGAAACCTGCCATATATTTTAGCCTCAAATATGAGATATGATATATAGATAGGGTAATAATGCAATCTATCATTTGGGAAGCTAAAAATAGAAAAAACTACGTTACTATTGGTAGATATGTGTTCCCCAGAAATAAGTAAATTATGGCTTGAATTGCTGTTTTAATTATAATTTTTATTTCATATATAATATAAGTGACTTGTTAGACGATGTTCAGAGAATCCCAATAAACCATGTTAAGATCTTAATGGGTGATCTCAATGCCCAGATTGGCTAAGAAAAAGAGTATAAATACTGGTAAATGTTCATAAGCAAACTAACAGGAATGACATGAGACTAATAGAGATATGCAGGAACCATAATTAATTTTTTAAATCAACATTCAGGAAAAAATCCTCAAAACTAAGACTTGGATTTCACCAAATCCACTATTGGTTGAATTTCAGTTGGACCACGACTGATCTCTCGTTCAAACACGGCATAAATCATGAATCTGATGGAAATCATGAAAGTCCTCAAAGGATTAGATCTGGACTCTGACCACTACCCCACAAAATTCTCTTTGGACATTATCCCAGAAAAGAGGAAATTCGCTCCAAAATTACCACCCCGTCGATATGATGTCCATCTTATTCAAAATAGTATGGAATTTACGCAAGAGACACAAAAGTTAACCCCACATAATTGGCAGCAACTTCAAACCGTACTTCTAAAAACGGTTGAAAAAATTGCACCTCTAACCAGGGTACGGAAACATGCATGGTGGACTGATGAGTGTAACCTCCTCATTAACCTAAGGCAACAAGCATGGCTGAACTAGTGGATGTGCAAGAAGAAAGAAAGGACGCTACAATATCTCCAAGACGTTAGAAAAACAGTAACAAAATCGCTAAGAGTGATTCGTAAAAAACATGAAAACACTAAATTAAGAAATATAGAAGAGGACTTCAAGAAACATAATTCTAGAAATTACTATAGAACATTGAAGCAGAAATTAACTAAATATTACACCCATTTTCAATGTAAGAAAAATGTATTCCTCTAAAAGTCGCAATTTTGCAGATTCTAACAAATTTAAATTCAGTGCATTTAATTGAAAATTTTAATTTTCATTTGTTATGAAACTTTAGCTCCAGTAAGCGTAGCAATAACAACTCTAAGCCGCTATGATTCTAACATATTTACGGCACGGAAAAGAAATTATTTGGTTCTGATATAAGCAAAGCTTCAATGAAAAATATCATGGAACGTTTGAATACCCGTGAAAATCTGGAATTAACAGAATTGGCTAGATTCTTAGCAGATCCTTCGAAAGTTCCAACAAAGTCTATTTAAATATTGGCCGAAAATCTTTTTGAACGACTTTATCCAGACAACAATAAGGATGAAGTCGAAGGTGAATGTTCGGCATATTCCGAAGAATTAGAAGAAGTGACCAATCCAAACTATTCCTTACAAGACAAAATTCAAAAAGCTATACAAGAATTATTAAACAAAAATACTTATATGCAAACAAATCGCTATCCTAATTCTATGAAACAGGAGTTTGCTAAATAGCAGCTGAAAAAATCATTATGATCGTATAATCGTCATTATAATCGTCATTAATTATAAACTTCTTTGGTGAATTCTAAATATTTCTTTTTAGTTCACATTTTCCCTTGCTCGGACAGCTCTTTTTGCCACGTTTTAGTAATTCGTTTTCTTGCCTGTCTGTTCTCTTGTTGATTTTAAACTAACTGTCCGATGAGCTAGAGACTTGATATACTTAATAATTAAAAAAAATCGGCTTTTTAATAATTTAAATTGTTAAAAACAACTGGATTTTTTAGGAAGACCTATTGAAAAAAATGGGCACCGCTCTTGTGTCTTTGAATAGGTCTCACGTCTATTTTGACTAGACTAATATTTTAATACTTTAGAGACTTAGTTTAACATTAATTAAGTATTTTTAATTAATTTATAGGCAATGCATAATGCCAACATTATGCATTGTGTTCCAAAGCAACTAAGAGATTAGCTGATCAAGAATAAAATCGATTAAAAGATATTTATTATAAGTAAGATCAATATAAGAATTAAAATTAAATAAAAAGTGTTTTAATACTTAAAACACTTAATAAAAAAACATTTAAAAACACGTCGTTTATATTGACTTAAAATGATAAAATATTTTTTCCGTGACAGCTATAAATAAAAACGTGGAGCGGAGCGCCCATAGAAAGAAATGCTCTTAAAAAAATGTTTTTTATCTAGTGCTTGTTAATAACAGGGAAATGTACTGGTACTAGTAATAACATGTAAATGCCTGTTGTATAATTCAATCCTGCGTGGTATTAGCCAGGGAGGTAATTGTTACAAGATGAGTTTTGTCATTGTCTTAATAAGACTTAATATTATAGAACTACGAACAGGTTGAATATAAAGTTTTAAATTAACTAGATACAAATTAACTTAAATATAATTATTTTAAATAAATTAATATTTAATAATAATAATAAATATTTTAGATACAAATAAACAGACAAGTCAAGATTGATAAGAGTAAAGCAGTGATTGTGAGTAAGACTAGATTCGATTGATAAGTTTAGTCAGACACCATGATATTATAGCAATTATACAAGACTTTTTGACAGTCTTACAGTCTTTTAACAGACGGATATATTTTGCATTTCTTTTGAAAATTCGAATCTATTTCTACAAATTCGTTATATACTTCGTTGGATATTGTGTTTGAATATATATTTTTTTCTAAAATTTTCTTTTTCAATTGAAGAATGTATTTAACTTAAAGTTACAAATTTAATGAAATTCACGGTTGGTCAATTTCTAAAGTTTCTCCTTTGCGTGATTATCAGCTAATCTCATATATTATATATATGTTTCCATCGTTGTGGAGTTAAATATTCATTTTTTTAGATAGATACATGTGCAAGTGGCCCAGCTAAAGGAAACAAAAAGTATCAGAGAAGATAATACAGTCTACAATATCTTTTTATGCTATACAAATAAAACCAAGAAATTAGAACCAAACTTGGAAGTTTGTACATATAAACTATGAATTGTTGTGTTTGACAAATAAGCTGTCTCAGGTGTCAAAATTCTCGTTATTGATCAGCTGTCACAGTAGAAAATATGTTTTTCACCGGGCATCACATAAAGGATCATATTTTTCGTACTTTCAGCACTTTGCGTCAGTTCAATGAAGAACACGGAGCTCCGTTGACCATCCAACACGCGACTGCTCAGAATGCTGATAGTCTAGCGCATATCACACCAAGAGCTTCCATCACTCAGCCTGGAGCAGACTTAGGAAACGTCGACTATGATGGTAAATTGTTAAAAATAGTGTTTTTTTTTATGAAATATATACATTTCCTAATATACAAATCATAAGAAATTTGTATATTGTGTAACATACAAAATTTCTAACAATTTAAAACTTATTTTCTAGGAGCTTTCTTTACATTTTTGTAAAAATAATACAAATTTTCTATATCTTAAGCTTTTCTTTTTTAGGTTTCTTCCTGTATTTTTTGGAACTTTTTTAGCAATTTTGAATTTAATTTTTTAACATTCTTAAATTATGGGACATTTTGTGTGAACCGGACACTGAAAATAATGTCTGATTCTGAATTTTGTTCATATTTGGATTAATTGTACTTCTATATGATCTGATGACTAATGTACACTGCTCAAAACAATTAGGTGCTCACTTATTTGTGCCTCCATAAAATTCAAACGGGAAATTATATGCAAATAAAATTAAGAACATCACATGGAAGTGTCAGCATCACGTACTTTTAAAGTACCCGTACTAATTAACAACTAAAAAATTTAAATTAATTGTTAATGTAAACTTTTGTACATAAAGTGGTAACTATGTGCTCACATAGCACGAATAACGGTGTTACGCCGTCTTGACATGCTTCGCAAGTCTTCGAAGGTCTTCTTGTGGTATAGCGTCCCATTCATTAATAAGAGCCGCCGTTAGCTGCTGGATGGCCTGAGCTGTCGAGTCTGTCGAGCATATCCCAAATATGCTCTGTAGGATTTAAATCAGGACAACGCAGGCCACTCCATTGTTTGAATTTCCAGGTCTTGTAGGAAGTCTTAAAGTGATTCGCGCAGTATGTGGTTTTGCGTTATCCTGCATTAATAAAAAAGTTGGACCTATTCCATATGCCACAGGGACAGCATGTTTCAAATGTTTCCAAATGTTCTAATAACACAATATCAACATAGGGATTAGCGTTTTAAGATTTGGAATTAAAACAAGGTCGGTTCTACTGTCGATACTAATCCCACCCCAAATCATAACTGAACCACCTCCAAATTTTTCGACTTCCTGGACAGTAGCAGCTGCGTGGCATTCTCCTAAGCGTCTGTAAACACGTACTCGGCAATCGCAACGAGTAATACGGAACCTTGATTCATCCGTGAAGAGCACAAACTTCCATTGTCGAAGTTGCCATGCAACATGTTCACGAGCTAAATTCATCCTTGCTATTCTGTGGCGTCGTGTCAAAGAGGGTTTTCGGACGGGTCGGCTTGCCCTCAAATTTGATTCCCTCAGCCTATTCTAATTGTGTGGTCTGATACAGTGACCCCATGCGTCGTCCTGGGGGAAAATAAGAGGTCTTTCGCCAAATTAGTGACCCGTTAATTGTTTTGAGCAGTGTATATCATTTTATTTTTCTATCTAGCCCAGTTGTTAATGCATAAGCCATTAAAAAATGAAATTTGAGGAATGGACTTTTTAAAATATGGAATAAAATAATATGCAATGTTTTTTTCTAGTTTGAGAAAATAAAATGTTCTTATCAGTTATTACAAATTCGAAATTTGATTTTTTTTTTTTCGTATAGAAAACCGGGAGTAAATATTTCAAATGGAATTTCATTTATCTTCGGTATTTTTTTAAAATTATTTTTATCCAAAATTTAGCTTGTAGTATACAAATAATATGAGTGCAGTTTTAGAATGGGATCTGCATTCGTTTTAGAGATAGATAAACTTATCGTCGAAGGCGCCGCATTGACGATTTCTTAGGTTGACTGTTATACAAGCCAACAGTTGCAACGTCAATATTAATACGTATTATAATTATGCTTTTGTAGTTTGTTGTAGGGATGATACATTACGAATTGCTTCAACCGAACCAGTTTCAAAATATTTAGAAAATCAGCAGGAACTTAGTTGTTAACAAAATAAATAATTCGCTTCGCAAAATTTCTTTACAATATGTTTTCTAAAAATTTGAATAACTTTCTCGCAATATTTATCAGTTTTTTTATAATGAATTTTATCAAAAGACTTTTTTAATCTAATTGCAAATGTTTTTTTCAGCTTTGTACGAAGACGACACCGAATCCGACGTACAGATCGACGCCCAAGGATCTGTCATCAAACACATGATCGGCCAAGTTAAAATCGGCATGGACCTCACCAAAGTCGTCCTTCCAACATTCATCCTAGAAAGACGATCACTCCTCGAGATGTACGCGGATTATTTCGCACATCCCGACATCTTCGTAGAGTAAGTTCAATAGCTTTATTTATTCCATGTTATCTAACCTGCTTCTGGTTACCTTTTAATCTCTATATTGAGCTTCTCCGCTCCTATTTTTTTCTGTGCGAGACTCCGTGCGCCTCTAACCTGATCTTCGTTTTGATGGCTCTACAGCAAAGGTGGGCAAATCTTTTGGTTTGCGGGCCACATTACGTCTGAAAACTTTACGGAGGGTCGCATGCAAATGTTTTCAATTGTAATAATTATTTGTATACCACGACCGTTGCATATACAATATATTTAGGTTTGGGTTCATAAGGTTCATAGCGGACAATATATACTGCTTGTAAAACGAAATAGTTTCAGAGTACACTGAGTAAATGTACAGTGTCACCCAGAAATTATCCAAATTGTCCACTGGAGTTGCGTAAACTAATGACTTCAGATAGCCCCATAAGAAATAATCCAGGGGGTTTAAGTCTGGGGATCGAGTAGGCCATGCGTGTGGCCCATTTCGACCAATCCAGCGATCTCTGTATGTTTCTGTTAAAAAATCACGAGCGACCAAACTGAAATGTGGTGCTGCACCAACGTACATAAACCACATTGCAATTCTTTTCGCCAATGTTAGATCCTGCAGAAACTCGGGCAGTTCCAAAAAGTTGCGATACATCTCGCCAGTAAGTCTTGTGGGTAGAGATACCGGTCCAATTGGATAGTCACCCACAATTCCAAGCCAAAAATTCAAGGAGGACTAATGTTAAAATCGATCTTCACATACCTCATATGGATTTTCATCTGCCCACACATGGCTGTTATGAAAATTCCTTATTGCATTTCTTGAGAAACTGGCTTTATCGGTGAAAAGAATCTGTGTCAGGAATTGAGTGATTAGAAGTACTGTTTGAAAAAGCAGGTAGTAGTGCCTGAACACATTGAATGTTGTATGGATGCAACAAATTACCCTTAAGAATTTTCCAAACTATCCAATTACTTACATTCAAAGTATTGGCAATTTGTCACGTAGAAGTACTTGAATCTTCTTCAATCATGTCCAGCACTTTTCGTACCAGTTGTACCGTTCTTACTGTCATTAATCTTCCTGGCTCTCCATTTCGGTCGGGAATATTACGTCTAGGAAACCGTTCAATGCACAATCGTCTTTTTAAAACGTGGTTCTCAAACTTTTTTTGCCGCGGCACCCTTATCGAGCTAAAAAATCTGCGTCGGGCTAAACAATTTCGCGGCACAGCTACACTAAAAACTGTTTGAAAACTTATAAAAACAATACAAATTTAATGCTCAATTGTCTTTAATGGGATGAATGAAATTGTTTGGAAGATTCTTAGTAGATAAAAAAACAGCCGTTCTAAGTTATCGTCAACAATTTTCTTCACTATTTTTTTGTGCTTGATAAACTCAATGGCGTACGCCGTACGCCATACTTCTATTTACATTCGATATCAACAAATATCGAATATTGTTGTCGCAAATTTTGTTCGGCCTGAATCTTGGAAACAAAGGGGTTTTTCAGAAATCATCATTGGACAAAATATTTTTAGAATAGGCCAAGGAATAACCCATTGAATTTTTGCCGCATGTTGACTTATCACCCTGTATATCCCTGTGAGGGATTTTCTGGAAAATTTTCGTGTCGTCTATTAATTCTGTCTAATCGTACCTTTAATCCAACTTTTAAGTGGAAAGCTTTACAGCTACGATTTTCTTTCTGATAACACTTCTTGGTGCCACTATATTTCCTGCGTGGGCCTTTCTGGAGGAGTGTGTGTGTGTGGAGGATTAATTATGTCTAAATCTTGCCTTTAATCCAGCTTTTTATTTCAAAACTCCACCATCATTCATTTTCTATCCAATTCTCTAAATCGTAGATTCTAAAAACTGGTATCCGCATAACCATTACCGGGAGTCCGCGAGATTATAAAAAATTATGATTTGTAACTTTTTTAATTCTTTCTACTATTATTTTTATTCATTTTATTAAAAAAAAAAGATCATCTCCATAATTCATTAAAATAACCAGCGATACATTTTACCAAATTTATTATAACTCCAGAACGACGTAAAATGTCTATTGTTGTTCAAGAAAATATGTTCCTCGGACTACATGAGTTTAAGATCCCCTGTTCTAATTAATTATGCCACACTTTTTCTACACTGTTTCCATTTTATTTTCCTTCAGTATTGCTGATATGAAGGATCCGAAAGATCGGATGGTGCAAGTGCTGCGTTGGTACTTGTCGTCTTACCATGCCGGGCGAAAGAGCTGCGTAGCCAAGAAACCATATAACCCCATCCTGGGCGAGACGTTCTCCTGCGTCTGGGACGTTTACAACGATCCCAAGGGCAACCCCATCAAAGACGGTCCGGTCCCTTGGTGCACCGAGAACCAACTATCCTTCATCGCCGAACAAGTCTCACACCATCCACCAGGTAGGGAAAAAAATGGTTTTTAATTACAAATCTTCTAAATATGTTTTTTCTAGTTTCGGCTTTTTACGCGGAACACTACAACAAGCGGATCACGTTCAACGCCTACATTTACACCAAGTCGAAATTCCTTGGTCTCTCGATCTGCGTGTACAACATCGGTCAGGGTATCGTTTCCCTGCTGGATCACGATGAACACTACATAGTGACGTTCCCAAATGGTTACGGCAGGTCGATCCTGACGGTGCCGTGGATCGAACTCGGCGGGCCCGTCACGATCACTTGCCCGAAGACCGGCTATTACAGTAACATTGAGTTCCTTACAAAACCGTTCTACGGGAACAAGAAGCACAAAGTCACCGCGGACGTATTCGCGCCCAACGAAAAGAAGTCCTTCCTCACCATCAACGGGGAGTGGAACGGACTCATGGAAGCCAAATGGAACGATAAAGTAACTTACAAGGAGTGATTGATAAGTAAAATCTCCAGATAAGGCAAGATTAATCACAACGGATTAAACAGACATGATAAGAGATACAAGACTGGACAAATAAGGCTAGATAGACAAGGTTGTACAGATAATACTGAACAGACAAGGCTAGACAGATAAGACTACAAAGACCTTGAAAAGACAGATTAGGCAATTATAATCCGTTTCTATATGATGGAGACCTTAGTTATCAATCTACCCTCGTATTATTGGACAAAAGCAAATTGATTTAATGAAACTTTTTTGTTTTTTATTTAGGATGTTGAGGAGTTTATTGACGTGCAGAAACTGAGGATTGTGAAGAAGCAGGTGTTGCCGATAAGTCAGCAGAGTGAGAACGAATCAAGGCGGTTGTGGAAGGACGTGACGGCAGGGTTGAAGTATAACGACATAGAGAAGGCGACGCAGGCCAAAGCCGATTTGGAGCATAAGCAGAGGGAGGAGGCCAAGGATAGGAAAGCTAATAATGTTAATTGGGAAACTAAAGTAAGATGTTTTTGAGGACTAACCAGAAAAGGCTTATGAGACCAGATTTGTCAGGACAAGAAGTCTAGAAATACAATTCTAGACAACGCAAAGTGGTCAAGACGTCAGTTTTATTTGTGCTTTAATTTGTAATTAAGTACAAATTAAATAATAATCATTTTCTTGCCAAATTTAATAACAAAAAAAATATTAATTTAAAAAAAAAGAGAAAGATTTTCCTAATACATTTTTTAATTTCAGTTATTTTCAAAAACAACTGATGAGAACTGGTTATTCATAAAACCACTGCAAGAAAGATTAACGAAATTATCGAAAACCTGAACGAGAACGAGCCTTGTCTTAACTGTGGATTCCGTGTTATTTGGACCTGTACAAGTTATCAATCCCATTGTCTCTTGTGAACAATTCTATTTTCAGAATCATTATAGTGAACTGTGATAATAATAAAAAACAAACAAAAATGAAAGATTAAAAAGAAAATGAAGAAAAAAACTTGAGGGAGATTGTACATAACTACATTTATGTACGGATTGTATTATTTTCTCAGCTGCTGCCGGTCAGCAAAAATTTGTAACTTTTTCTTTGGTATAAAAATGATATTTTTTTTATTGCATTTATTTTATTATAAAAATAAATGTAGGAATAATTTTTTTTAATGAAAAGAAAACTGGCCATTTGGCTCAGTTTCTGTTATCTTGTTGTATTATTTGTTATTTAATTAATTATTATTTTTAATCTTCTATTATGTAATAGATTGAGGAGGAGGAAAACAATCAAGGATTTAGTTTATTCTTATTTGTCACAGGACAAGAAAAACTAGTCACACAAAGTTTAATACAAAAGAAAAATTTGGAAAAAGAGTTGTGAAAGTACAAATTTCCTGAATGCATGCACAAAATAAAACTTAATCTCGTTGAAGTTGAAATTGACCGTCCAAAACAACATTTTTTAGCGTTTGCATGAGAGAATTAAACGTAATTTAGTGAAGGAAATATCTACTTAGCTTTGTAGACACTGTTGAAGTTAAATTGTAACCAAAACTATTATATATAGACCGTTAATTTTAGGGAAGTTCTTAAATTATCTTTTTTTATGTATTTTATTAATTTTCATTTTGTATTGAATTTTGTGTGGAGATTTCAACGCGATATTCTACATATCTTAAATAACAAATTTTTCATCGCTCTGGTTAAAGAAAACTATAAATAAAATATTGTTTCAAATATAATAATAAATTTTAGAAGAAAAACGAAAATTTTTATCGTTTCTCTTGTTTTTTACTTTTTATAGTTCTTATCTTCTTTTTTTAATGCAAATCTCCATTTTTTCAAAGAAGCACTCGAATTTCCCCGTTCTTTTGCTTAGAAAAATGTTTCCAAAAATACAATAAACTTTATTACACATTCCACTTATTAAACTGTTTAATAAAAACTAAAGTAAACTTTCTTTTTCCCCTGTAAGTTTCTCGTTGTCTTTCTTACAATTTGTTTTGAAATTTCTAATTTTCAATTAAAATTTCTATTTTTTAATAAAGGGTATAGCCGGATATATATATATATATATATATATATATATATATATATATATATATATATATATATAATTTACCAATTTTCTAATTTTCTCTTCGTACTTTGGGGGATCGTTTTGCTACCAAATAAAAATAATTCACGCAAAATTTAAACTCTTTATCTTAAGGCGTTATCGAGATATTAAAAAAAACTAGTTTTTCGATTTTAATATATTTACACAGTAAAATTGAAAAATAATTTTTTTTCCCAATACGAGTAAAAGGCATGTAAAAAAACTTTTGTTGTGATTCCCAGATTGAAGCCGATTTTTAAGAAAAGTAATAAAACTAAAATATTTTTTTACCGTATTTTTGAAAATTGTCATTCGCCAAATTTTGTCAGAAAATGTCTTCTGTACTCCGTTATACTCAGGATTTTTTCAATTTTTTGGATGTTGTGGAACAATGTGGAAAAAAATTAAAAACAATTGTTGTAATCGTTAATCTTACATTCCAATGAACTAATGTTTTATTATTGTTGAAAAAATACTTCCAAAAATATTTTTCGACTACATTTTACACTACCCAAAATAATTTAAAAAAATCCTAAAACATTAAAAAACAAATCATGCAAAAATACATTTGAAAAAATCGTAATGTCACTCAAGCTCTAGCCATTTTTTTATTTAAATTAAAAACTGGGAATTCGAATGCTACAATATCTTCCATACATATATCTTCCATATTTGGTTTGGCTCGTCAACAAATGGTATCTGACTACTGTGATGAAGTGATGAACTCATTTGAAAAAGACGTTTTACTATTGAATTTTGGAATTGATTCTGTCACTAAAGAAACTTTACTTTCTTGTACTTCAAACATAGCTGGAATATTATATGAACTAAAAGATGACCAACTGGTATTTATTTGTGATGGAACATATATTCACCATCAAAAAAGTACAAATGATGAATACCAGAGAAAATCATATTCTGGTAAAAAAGTACATATGTGCAAACCATTTACAATATGCACTACAAATGGTTTGGTTATAGATATGCTTGGGCCTTACACAACTAATATGAACGATGCTGAAATTATGAAAATCGTCTTGAGCAATCCTAATGGTCTCATTAAGTTACTAAAAAAGATGATATTATCGTAGTAGATCGAGAGTAGATAGTGTTCGTGATATAACAGAATATTTAGAACAATTAGAATTCAAAGTGTTAAAGGGAAAGTGCTCTTAAAGGGAAACGAAATTAGCTTCCTACAGTCGAGTCACATCAATCCCGTTTTGTACCCACAGTGCGTTGGGTAGTTGAATCAGTTCATGGTAATATCAAGCAAAAGTTCAAGCTTTTAGATCATAAACTAAACAATAAACTACTCCCTAAAACTTTTTTTTTGTCGAGTTTCCTGTTTTCTACACAATGAATTTGGTTGATTCAGATGTTGAGCTTTCTGAAGAAATTATTGCTGCAATGAATTCAAAAAAGCTCAAGATAATACTTTGGCTTCGGAAGTAATATAACCATAACATTAAGCGATTTAACAGATTTTCCAAAGTGAAAGGAACAGCAACTTAAAATTTTGTTCACAGGGTCATATCAAATGTCTCAAGCAGTATCGTATTTAGCTGAGATGATGAATGAAGACGAAACAGTAAAATTTCAGCATGTTAAAATCTCACCTAACATTATAAAATTACAAGTGAGATCTCGGCATATTACTTCAAAAGTATATCGTTGTTTCATTGTTTATAAGTCAGACAAGAATGTAATCTCTGGTATTAGACGATATTGTTGTAATTGTGTTAATGGAAGGCGTACTATTGGATGTTGCTCTCACATTGCAGCGATTATATATTATCTTTCCCATGCTAGATATTTGGCTAAAATAATATGATATGCCGAAATATTAAGTCATCTGTTTATAGAAAAAAATGTTAACGTTGTAGTAAATGAAGACAGTGAAAATCATCGTTTTTTTTCACATTGTTCCACCACATCAAAAAAATTGAAAAAATTCCTGAGTATAAAGGAGTACAGAAGACATTTTCTGACAATATTTGGCGGATGACACTTTTCAAAAATATGGTCAAAAAAATTATTTTAGATTTATTTATTTTCTTAAAAATCGGCTTTCGATCTAGGAATCATAATAATAGTTTTCTTGTCATGCCTTTTACTCGTAAGTATTGGATAAATAATCTGCGATTATTAGATTTAAATATTACTATGGGAAAAAAATAAAATCGAAAAAATAGGTTTTTTTTAATCTCGATAACGGCTTGAGGATAAAAAGCTCAAATTTTGTCAGAATTATTTTTAGTTGGTACCAAAAGGATCCCGTACGAAGAGAAAACTCCGCGGGGGCAAATTCCATACATATATACCCTTTTAACCTAAAATGTGCTTTAAAAAAGTATATATCAAAAAAATATTTTTTTATAGAAATTTTGTGATATTTTTTTAAGGAAATTTACCACTTTTCCACCACAAAATTGATATGACCACCACAAAATCGGTATTCATAAAAACAATTTTTTTTTCGAAAATTTTGTTTATTTTTGGTTGGTTTGTCTTACAGTAACTTGTTGATAAAAATTTTGTTTAGAGACATGTGTGTGTGTGATTGACAAGACAATGCATAGAGGAACTGGAATTATTGATAAAAGTGATGCCTGGTTTATACGGGTACTGGTTTATACGTATTTACATTTGTAGAGTACACGTGTACTCTACAAATGTAAATACGTATAAACCAGTACCCAAAATTGGGATGTATTGCAATACATCCCAATTTTCACATTCTAGTTCACCAGAGAAATATCTCAACCCGGCCTCCGAAAACACTCTTCTTACCCTAAATTGATTCTCCTTTTTGCTTTGTTGGTCTTTGAAACTGGGCATAATGATCTTAAAGTGCTAGATCAATAACTTTGCAGCATTTATACTCCTTCAAATCAGTGAATATATTATCTAGAAGTGTACTCGAATTTTCCATCACTCTGGTAGGTTTAAAAATCAATTGTATCAAATGTACATATGGTCACTAGATAGTGTATCTAAGAAAATTTCCGACATTGAGTTTTTTACTAAAAGATTTACATTGATGGCACTTGCTTTACGCCAAAATATGTCGAGATCATAATTTTGAAATTCTACTTTTAAAACAAGTACTATTCTCGCGCAATGCGAGAAACTCCACTTTGGCTGCCACATTTTCGTCTGTTGAACTGACGAGTTTCCATGTCCGGAAAAAATTGCTTCAGTGAGTCTATTGCTGCAGATAAATGCTGAATCAAGGAAATTTGAAACGTAATTTTGTTTGGTTCGTTATTTACCGATTACTCATACAGCTGTGTGAACATCGACACATCGCGAACTTGCACGCTGCGTTGGTAAAGTTCCAATTTACCGAGTACTTGCAACTTTATCCTGCGCTGTCAAAATATTCGTCATACTTCCTTGAAATGAGATATTAAGACTGTTAATTTTACTGAAAAAATCAGCAAGATATACCAGCTTTTCGATAAATATTTTCTCGTGTACTTTTGAAAAAAACAAAACTTTTATTTTTATGTTCTCTATTTTTCCAAAAATTATCCTATTTCTTCACGGAGCTCGCAAATTCTGTTCACAACTTGTTCTTAGGATAACCAGCGTACCTCTGTGTTATATAAAGGCGGATTAAATTTGGCACCAACTTCATCGCATAAAACTTAATAACGAATAATCTCGAGATTGTAGCACTGCCACGAATATGATTCGCAATTTTCACATCATTCAATGTGCTTAGCAAATCTGGTGGAAGCGTTTTAACAGCCAACGTGTAGCGGTGATAAAACTTAAGAAGCAATTTGTTTCACGAGTGCTTGGGTAACCACCAAACACCAGACCCCTTACCCCCCCCCCCCCCCTATAATATGAATATAAAAACTTATTCATGTAATAAATTTATTCATTTGTATTGTGCGACTTGTGTGGTTGTTTTATTTTAATGATGTCATTAAACTTTGCTTGTATGTCCTTGATTATCACTCAATTTTGATCGTAATTTCGACTTATTTATGCTCATAATTGAAAAAGTTGTTTCGCAAATATATGTGCTCCCAAATAATGAAAACATTTATTGAGCATGTTCGGATAATTCACGCATAATAATCCTTTATAAAAATCAATTAAGGAATTGTTCCGATAAGAATTCTTAGCATCGATATTTTCTTGCAATTCTATCAATTCAAATTGAATGTCTAAAATGATTAACAGTTCTGTATCTATTCAAGACTACTATATTATATTTCTGCACAAATTTGTAATAACTAGACTAGAAATACTAAACTATTTTTTTAAATATAAAGTACTATAATACAACAATAAGTACAACAATATTTTCTTAATACCACCGCTTATGGTTAAAGCTCTGTAAGAATTTTTTTAAAATATGAAAATATTTTCGTAAATTATTTTTCGTTATTTATTTTACTATTTACTAATTTATTTTTTAATAAAAATATAATATGTCGTATCGATATATTCGACATATGATTCGCGTGCCGAATACTCGGGCTTTGCTAGCCGCATTTGGCCAGCGGGCCGCACTTTGGGAACCACTGCTCTAGTGGATTTAGTTTTAAAAGATTAATCTCTTGATTCTTGACTCTTGAGCTTGAGCTCGTTATTAATTAATAACTGTGCCTCATATATTGTATATTTAAAAGAAATACATTTATTTTGAAAAAAAAAATTCATCATCTCTGCGAATTTGTTGTCCATTTGATTCAACTTGTCCATCACATTTAAAAGAGTGATTTCTTTTTGTTGCTCGGGTCTTGTAGAGCTAGTAGATTTGCCCTCCCCTTCCGCACATGATATTGAGGTATCACCTCTTTCCTTTGGGATTCTTAAGTTCCTATTGGAAATTGTTCAAAATTGTAATGTTCTTACCAATACATTTTGTTTGACCATTTTACTTGAAACTACTTTACTGCGCTATCATACAGATAATGAAACCGTGCTATCATAGAGATAATGTATAAATGTAGCGATTGCTTTTGTCGTATTTAATATAATTTAATTACTATTCCGGCAAAGTTAATTATTTAATAACACAAAAGCGAGCCGTTTAATACAATAGACAAGAAAGATCACACTGGAAAACAAAAACATTAGGCAAACTGCAGAAGCTGAAATTGTTGAAAAATTGTGAAAAATGACTTTGGCGTGACTGACTAAAGATTAAAAATGTGAGGTGCACCTATAATCAAGAATGTTCAAACGGGGTGCAACTACAGAGGATATATACGTCGGAAGTATAAATCATTGCATTGTATACTCATTGTAGCTAAACAATTTTATAAAAGCTTTAATTTTTTAATAACTGCAACGTCAATATTAATGCTATTGCAATGCTATTGATTTTTCACGAAGTAACTACGCCTATTTTGCGTTTGCGCTAAAAAATTGTAACTTTTTAGATATGGAGAATATAGCGTCAAGTATATATTTACTTGTAATAATATCAAAATTGTCAAAAGTTTTAATTAAGTGCGTTATAAAATAAGTTTTGTTAACGACTAATGTAAATTAAAAAAATCTTGTAATATACATTGAATACAATGATTTTTAAAAAGAGTTCCGCATAGTTCCGTTAAATTAAATAGTTTGTAAAACAAAACAAACATTGACAATTCTAGGACAGCAATGATCCCTTCCACATCGTTCCACCTTCCTTAAAATTGCAGCTTTTTTAAAAAGAAGTCTGGCGGAGGTGCTGGGACTTGCGTTAAATGGAACTCCTAAAAGGTTTAGAAGAATGAAAACGGCTCACTATTCATCGCCTTCTAAGAGAATAAGGCCATACAGTGCTCATAATTGAGGATTCAGCAAGAAGCTAAAACTAGAGGGACTGATATATATATATATATATATATATATATATATATATATAATAACCTTTATTGGCATAATTAAAATAATTTACATTTCCATACAAAATAAAATAATAAAAAATAATAAAAAAGTTGTGAAACTAAAACCCCATTCAAAAGAACCAAGAAATTTTACCACCCTATAAACCTATACTTCAACACCAAAAATTCAAAAAAATTCAAAAAAAAAAACAAAAAAAAACTAAACCGCAACACTCAAAAAACTATACCGTCGCATCCGCTCTTTCCATCTTTTCACTCTGTGTAAAAACGACAGTCCCTTCCCGCTCTCGTCCATACACTCACTCCAATCCTTTCCTCGCCTTCTCTCCTGGTCATTCCACTCCGCCATCGTGCATTCTTCCAACCAAATGACTCCACATATCTTCCTTCAACCTACACACCAAACACCTTCTACTTTCCTCCTTCATCCAACGTCTCCTTCCACGCTCTTCATTGCCACACCTAAATCTCGCCAACACTGACTGGTCGTCCGACCCTTTATTTGTCCTCAAATAACCAGGAACACGGCCGTGCACTTGTATCTGACTGTAGCCTTGGTGATATTTGCTAGCCTCTATTTTGGATTGGCGCTCTTGGAAGTCCACTTCTAATAACCTCTCTCTTAGCATCCGTTTCCACAGAGCACCCGCACTTTTTTCCGTTTCCAACCCCTCGGATGATAACCCGCCTCTCTCATACAGTTTCCTTTTATTCAACCCCCAACCGCTCTCTCTTCTACCACTTAACCTCTCTTTATTCACTACTCGAAAGATTTCCTTTATTATCCTTCCATCTCCTAACCCATCCACCCTATACTCGAACTTTATCACTCTTTCCGCAGCCATTACCGCCACCTTACAAGCACTCACTTCCTGAAGCACAATGTGACCAGGTGTCGACCTATCAAGTTTCAACACTTTCTTATAAAACTTTAGCTGCACCCTTTCGATCTTGTCTTCCTCTTTCGTTCCCCAGACCTCGCATCCATACAGTAACACGCTTCGCACACATGCCTTCCATATGGTCTCTGCTGCTCTAAAGTTTCCATCAAAGTTCCTTTTCCAAACCTCCCAGATACGACCCGCCGCCAACCATGCCTTCTTTGTAACATACTCTATGTGCTCTTTATTACCGTATCCAGTCCCAAAGACATACCTCAAATACTTAAATTTACTAACTTCCTCTATTTCAGTACCCTACCATTCAAACCTTTCTTTCTTATATCGCCCACCCCTTTTAAACCGAATCCATTTTGTTTTACCAACATTCACCCTTAAATCCCTCTTTTCGAAATACCTACAGAGCCTTTCAATCACGTCCTTTATCTCACTAGCCGACTTTGCAAATACCACCATGTCATCCGCATATGCCAAGCTCCACACCTTCTTTTTCCCAATCACCACTCCTCCAGCTTGCCCGGCCTGTAGAACCTTTTCCATATCCGCCACATACAGATTGAAGAGCGTGGGACTCAAAGGGCAGCCTTGTCTCAGGCCCTTCCTCACCTCAAAATAGTCCGATTCCCATTCATTCGCTACTACCTTACAGACCGTTTCCTCGTACAAATCCCTGATGTTCCTTCTTACACTCTCTGAGATACCTAGCTTGCCCAAACACTCGTCCAGTCTCCTTCTGTTCCCTGAGTCATATGCGGCTTTCAAATCAATGAAAAGAGCAAACAGGTATCCTTTTCTTATTTCTTGGTCTATGATGACTCTCAAGGTCACCAGGTGTTCCACCGTGCTCCTTCCTTCTCTGAACCCCGCTTGTATTTCCGGCAAAAGCTTCCTTTCATTGATTTCCTTCTTCAAGCGACAATCCAGGATTTTAGCAAATATTTTGTATGAGGAGTTCATCAAAGTTATACCTCTATAATTTTCTAGCGCGTCCCTCGTTCCACACTTAAACACCGGTTGAATTATCCCCACTTTCCAGCTGACTGGTATCCTTTTGTCTCCTCTCCCTATCCTTCTCAATTCGTCCGTAAACTTCTCCTTACAGATTCCAGGTGCTTCTTTCCACGCTTCATTTCCGAGCCTATCCAAACCTCCCGATTTTCTTGACTTTAGGGAAGCAATAACATCCTCCACCTCCGTCACTGTTATTCTTCGGCGAGCTCTTCCTGCTTTCTCTGTCGATCTCCTGAACTATCATCTCTTTCTGACCGCATCTCCACCCCTCCTAGCATCATCATGAAGTGGTTTTACCATTCTTCTATCGCAATGCTCTTGGGTAATCTTTCCTTCCTTTTCATATTCTCTCTCACGTATTTCCGCAGCTCAGCTTTCGTCTTGATTTCCTGTACCCGCTGCTTCTCCTTCTCCTCCCAAAGCTCCTTTTTCTTCTTCTCCATTTTTTGGAGTTCTGTTTTCGCTTCCAGCACGTGCACTTTGAGCCTTTCTCCCTTTCTCCATTCTTTCATAGCTTCTCGAAACCTTTGCTTTGCGTTCCGCACTTCCCCGTCGTACCATGCTCGGCCTGGAAACGCTTCTTTGATTTTCTTTTTCACAAGTGCAGATTCCATTTTCTTTGCCATCATGTCTATATCCTCTATGGTGTTCCACTCTACCTCTTCTAATTTCCTTCTGTATTCTTCTGTCGCCTCCTTATCCCATCTGGCCACCCATTTCTCCGCCTTAACATCTTTCTCCCTTTGCTGCTTCAACGACACCACTACCGGCATATGATCCGACTCACTTCTTATTCCGATTTCCATTAGTTTTATTTGCCGTCTTGCCGCATCATTTGTAATTATTAGGTCAATAACTGAGGTACCCATTGCACCCACAAACGTAAATTCTCCCTCCCAGTCGCCCTCAATACACCCATTCAAAATATCCCATTGGTTCTCTAACACTCACGCCAGCCAAACATTTCCCTCTGCATTTTTAATTTTGTCTTTTCCTTCTTATCACTTCACCCGTCTTATCCACCGTATTGACCTGCTCTCCTCCTATCCTTACATTCCAATTACCTCCTAGTAGCAAGTTTGTCTATACCATATCTTCTAAATTCCTCTTTATGTCCTCTTTAATTTTTTCCAGTCGCTTATTATTATAAACGGTTGCTATCTGCCACCACTCCCCCTCCAGTTCTACCTCTCTAAAAACTAGACCCTCTACCTCTTCTAGAATTCTCTCCGATTCCTTGATGCCTCTTCTGACCCCTGTTATTATTCCCCCCTTTGCCCTTCCGTAGTCACTCTCTCTTCGTGCCGGTTGTATCCTCCAATTGTACTCCTTGGGGAGTCTCTCTTTACAGGATTCCCATTCCTTCTCTTGAACCCAGGTCTCCACTAACCCAACTATTTCGAATTTACTCAAGAATTATATAAAAGACCCGTCCACCTTATCCAATTTCTTCCTGAGCCCTGCTACATTCCAAAACATTAGCTTTACATTTTCCTTTTCCGTTCCGTCGTTGTGTAACTGTCCCATCTTTCTTTGGTCGTTTACTCGTTTTTTGCTACCCAAATTCCCATCTATTTCCATTCTTTGGTATCCTACTTTAATCTGGTGGCCCCTTTCCTTGAGTACCTTTGCCTTCCTTAACAGTTCTTTCTGGATTCCTTGTTCCTTAGGGGTGAAATCATCTTGAATAAATACGTTTGTACCTCTAAGCTTGCGTTTGTTTCTCATTATGTCCTTTTTTACCTCCCAACTTTCTAATTTTAACATAATCGGGCCTTTACTTTCTCTATTATCCCTATTCGAGCCAAGCCTATATGCATTCCCGAAACCTTCGTTTAAACCTAGCTTTTCCCGAAATATGTTCTTTGCCTTTTCCCGCCAATCTTCTCCTTCAATTCCATAAATAACAATGTTATTTCTTACTTCCCTCCTTAATCTCCTCTCTTCCGTATCTTTTAGTTTAGCCAGCTCCTCTCTCATTGTCTGACGTTCCTCCTCCCACTTACTCTCGGTACTTCTCTTCTCCTCCTTGACTTCCTCATCTTCCTCCTCCAGTTTCGATAAATTATTCTTTATTTCCATATTCTCATCTCTTATTGACCTCAACTCTGCTAACAATTCCTTTTTCCAGTCCTTTTCTACTATATATATATATATATATATATATATATATATATATATAAATATATATATGTATATATATATATATATATATATATATATATATATATATATCCCTCATATCACGTGGTGACCGAAGCAAAAAAAAATATTATCCATTACATGTCAGTGTTTATGAAAACGAAGCTGTGGTGCTGTTACAGGATCTTTTAGATTATACTATGCGAAGACTTGCACAGATACAGTAGGATGTTATTATCCAAAACATGAATCAAACTAGCAACTGTCTTTAAATCAGTTACAAGTGGGCTCTAGATGACAGTGCAAAAAGTGCAGTGGCAAAGCTAATTTTGCTAAACTTTGCTAAGAATTTTCATGCGTACTCAAATATAATTTATGGATGTTATAGAATTTGTTCGAGTGTCCATCAATTATTGATGCATGGGGCTGACATAATAAAATCACTTCCATTGCCTGTAGGCCTCCTACCAGAAGATGTTATAGAGGCTAGTCATAAGACTTACAAACCGATTAGACAATACCAGGGCCGGCGCTATATTTTGCGGGGCCCTGTGCAAAGTAATGAAGTGGGGCCCTGCGCAAAATAATGCAACGGGGAATTCTCTCATATGAAAGGTGCTTAAAAAATCACATTTAATTTTTGTAATACTTTAAATGCAATAAGTCAGTTCATTATAGAAATAGTTTATATTCCAGTGTCAAGAATTTAAAAATAAATAAATTAGGCAATAGTAACATTTAAATGCGATTTAAATGTTACATCGGTAGGCAATAGAAATATTAAATGCGATTTTTATTAATTAAGTTATTTATGACATTATCATAATCTAGTTTCTTAGCAATTTCATGTTCAATGCAAATTATAGCCAGCAACGACAGAGGATCTTGAGACGTGGAGTACCGCAAGTAGTTCTTTATCAGTTTCCATTTTGAAAATAATCTCTCTGCTGATGCAACCTTAACAGGGTTAGTTAATAAAATTTTATACGTAATTCATATGAGTTAAGTAGCAATTTCGTTTTACCCATAAGCTTTCTCTCGGAACATCGCATTATTTTTTTTTTAAAACATCGCATTATATCTTTTAAAACTGGATGAAATTCTGCAATCAATTCCACAAAGGACAAAAATTTACCATTATGAGCTGTATATAACTTTAAATTCTAAATTATGTTCCGCAAAATACATTATTGATGCGACAATACGTCTTAAAACATTATCCAATCTATGTGTTTCCTGATTTATTAGCTTTCGCCGAGACTAATTCGTCTTTAAACTACATAACATTTGTGTCCAAGAATGCATGCATTTAATATATACGGTGGATCGTTTATGAGATTTTAATTACCTGAGATTCACTTACCGTCAATCGGAACACCCCTTCTCTGCAAAAAAAATGTGATTAGATGAAAATAACTTGCAGCAAAAACAAAATATTTTGTGAGAATATTTGCCATTATTCTCACATAATGTGTAGCGAAAAAACATATCTTATTAGCATCCTTTGGGAAATCATTTGTAGTTGAAGTAGAAGGTGGACCACATTAAACAATTATTGTTCTCGTAGCATGGCTTAACATTATTGGCCCCGTGATTAGGGCATCAGTGGTAAATAATTAATCTATTTCTTTCTTCTTTTGTGATTCACTTTTTAGTTTTTCAGATGTTATTGTTTAGCATTCATGAGATGACGTATAAGGTTCGATGTTGTTTTTCCTCTTCTTTATCACGTTTTCTTTTACGTTTTCCACACCCACTAATATATTTTCTTCCGCAGTCACTTTCACGGCTAGACATTCTAGGGTTATATTGCGATTGGATTAAAAAAAAAAATTAGCCTAATAATTTAGAGAAAAAACCTAATTTAGAGATATTACATATCAGTTTTAGTTACGAGTGGTAGTCTACGTTCGGCGTATTCAAAGTAGCAACTCAATTAAGCGGCTAAATGTGTCCGTCGCAGCAGACTGCAGCACGCCAATATGCTGATCGCAGACTTAGAGACAAAATATCAACTCAACTCTCTGGATGCGCGGGGCCACTGTCTAGTGCGGGGCCCTGTGCCGTCGCACAGTTCGCCCACCCTTTACGCCGGCACTGGACAATACCACTCCAGGAATATGTCAAGAGCTAATACGATTACGGACATTTTGAACTGGTTACTTATATCATCAGATCATCTAATCTCCTCTAGTTATAGGACAAAACCCACAAGGAAAAAATAGAAATGGAATGAGGTAGTATTAGGAAAGCCTCGAATGCCCAACTATCTCAATCAAGAATGTTCACGAGAAACTACTGATGATATCGTTAGTGATGATAAAGAAGGTGCAGATAGTGATGGTGATATTGATTTTGACGAAGATTAGTCCTGAACTTGCAAACAAAAATGTTGCACTGGCACTTTTGTCATAAAAATATGTTTCCACTTAATTTTGCATTTTTAATTAATTGGTGGAGGGCGTATATATCTAATATAGACTCATTTTATATTAAGATCATCAGAATGTCATCATAAAATAATATTTGCGGCAAAAAAAAATTAAATGAACTGCTTTTAATTTTTGTCGCCGTAAATTTGTAATCCGGCCCAGTGCACGCTGGCTTGTACACCAGTCAACCTAAGAAATCGCCAGAATCGCCAGTGCGCATTCATTTTATCCATCTTCAAAAACGAATGCAGATCCCATTCTAAAACTTTACACAGATTATTTATATACTACAAGCTGCATTTTTAAATAGAAATTTAAAAAATACCCAAGTTAAGTGAAATCCGATTTGAAATGTTTACTTTCGGTTTTCTATAAAAAAAATTTCAAATTTCGAATTTATAATAACTGCCAAGAACATTTAAGTTTCTCAAAAAGACTTTTTTCCAACATACTTTTTCCATCTTTTTGGATAATAGCAACAATAGATTTCTTCTTTAAGTGCACTGTCCTCTTCGAAGGTTGGCGCTATTATTCATCATTAGCGCTATCTGTGCTTTGTCGATCGCTTTTCTAAAGAGATTTGTCGTTGTCTCACCAAACCATTGTCGGAAATTCTTTAGCCACGATATTCTTCGACGTCCGGGTCTTCTTCTGCCTTCGATCCTTCCTTCTATTATTAATTTGAGAAGTCTGTATTTTTCGTTTCTGAGAATGTATCCAAAGTATTCCAGCTTTCGTCTTTTAAATGTGCGCATGACTTCGAGATCTTTTGACATTCTTGTAAGCACATCCACATTGCGCACTCGGTCCATCCACGAAATTCTTAACATTCGTCGATACGTCCACATTTCGAAAGCTTCCAGCGTTTTACATATGGCGTCTGTTAGAGTCCCCGCTTCAATTCCATAAAAGAGAATACTGAAGACGTAACAACGTAGTGGTCGAGTGCGAACGTAGAGTGACAGACTTCGGCAACACAACACGGACTTAATTTTTTCAAATTGTGCTCTGGTTTGTTAAAATCGAGCACGGACGGAAAATCCTGCATATTATCCCAGTTTTCGTTGACCTAGCATCCGAGATATTTGCATCAGCAACTCGTTCAGTCGCGTTCGATCCTCCAACGAGTCCGCGATTATAACGGCGAGTAGTCTAGACGGTGGTGTTCTGTCTTAAAATTCACTTTCAGGATTATAAGAGACTTGATATGAATATTTCAGGAATTGGTGGGTAATAGTTTGCAAATAATCGCTTTGTTTTTTAGATGGATGCTGAGAAAAAGAGGTGTTTCAACCTAGTTTTAAAACGGTTCAAAATGTTTATTTAAATTTTGAGAATATTATTTTAACTTTTGTAAATATGTAAACTTTGTAAACGTGCCGTTTATTTTTTTTTATTGTTTAGTTTTAGTTTATCTTGATTGATTTACTAACGTTGAATGTATTATAAACTTTGGGTTGAGATATGCCCTGAAAACTAAATCTTTACGCGTATAGATAAACTAAACTGAAAACACTAATTTCAACTTTGGAGAGGCGAGATTGAACTTTGAAAGGACGAATTCAAACTTTCAAATAACAAAGTTCTTCTTTAGAATTTTCTTTAAAGAAAAATCGTCATCATTTCAATGCATAGAAGCTCTATGCTGTTTTAATAGACAAATACAGAATGTTTTTGATACAAAGCAAAATTTTGTTTTGTCGCTATTAAACCATTATATAGAGTTTTGTCTTCACACATCTCACATTTTTTCTTTATATTTTTTAACAAAAATACAATAGACGCAGATTGTATTTTTCTGCAGCTAGACATCTTGTTTGACCGCTCTTACTCAAGTAATAGTC
The DNA here is from genome assembly GCA_944588485.1 of Phosphuga atrata. Lineage (NCBI taxonomy): Eukaryota > Metazoa > Arthropoda > Insecta > Coleoptera > Silphidae > Phosphuga > Phosphuga atrata. Next base: position 47,427,679 of record OX155892.1, read on the forward strand.
TTTTTTAAGGTTAGTTTAGCGCATGCGCGTCCTCCTTGTTTCAAAGGCGGGAATATGAAAGTGTCGGGCACATTTTGTTATTTTCACTGGTTATACGTCTAAAAAGTGCCCGAAAACTTGCTATGTGCCCGCGATAAAAAAAATTTCAACTTTGAAAAGGTCTATTTGTATACAACTTCTGTCGCAACGGTTCTACAAGATCTTGCAGAAAGTTATCTTGTACACACTTCTAAAGCGACTTGCAAATATAATTATATTATTATAATATAATATCATTTGCAGGACATCCCTGTTTCTAAATCTTTGCGAAATTCACATTGCGTATCAATGATGTCTGCGACTAGTTTCCTGTATATTGTGTTGTGTATCATCTTCAACGAATTTTTTTATGTGTGAGCCATTATTGATATGATACCATCATAGTACCAAACACGTTGGAGAGCCTTCACAGTATAATGAACAAGGTCAAAACCATAAGCGAACGATATGGATTTAACACCTCAAAGACAAAATACATGGTGATATCTAAAAACGAGGGCCCACATCAAGATACACTAATACTTGGCAATGAACGCGTTGAGAGAGTAGAGAAATATGTCTACCTGGATACCCTCATAAATGACGACTGGGATTACTCCAAAGAAATTCGTGCAAGAATAGAACAGGCCGGATCTTCTTTCTACAAACTAAAGAAAACGTTCTAAAAATTAAAATCCGAATGTAAATAAAATCCCCTTAAAATCCGAATGTAAACTGCTATATCACGCCTGTTTTTCCTATATGGCGTGGAGGCGTAGACATTGACAGAGGCGACGCAAAATGGGCTGGAGGCTTTCGAATTTTGGATATATAGACGCATCTTGTGCATATCATTGATCCATTATATCAAAATTGAAAAAGTACTCCAACAAATCGGTAAAAATAAGGAACTGCTCAACATCGTCAAAGAAAGAAAACTGCAATACTTAGGTAGGGTGACCACACGTCCCGATTTTGGCGGGACAGTCCTGCTTTTTGGAGGCCTGTCCCGCGTCCCGCCGATTTTTATAAATGTCCCGCTTTTTAGAAAATATCTGAATTTCTCATTTTTAATGTAATGTAATATATAATATAATATTTTTCCACATATTCCCATAAAATCTCCTTTTTTAATGTCATCAAGGTTAGGTTAGGTTAGGTTTAAGTGGCAGCTAATGCTCACATAGGCCTCAGATGGGCCCGTTGTGTTACCACGGTACTTGGAGTACAATCCTCCTCAGGGGATTTTGTCAAACCATTTCGAGCCGTGGATGAACCTCATGAGAGTCTGCGCATCTAGTGATGCGAGGTCAGAGAGATCATCCAAGAAAGGTCGGCATAAGAAGAGAAATCGTGTTGCGGTCAGAGAGGGGCATTGGCATAGGTAATGCTGAACACTCTCCTCTTCCTCCTCGTCCAGGCAGCCTCTGCAGTAGTTCCGCTTCGCTATGGCCAGTCTCTCAGCGTGCTTGCCAATAGGACAGTGTCCCGTGATGACTCCCACTGCCAGTCTGATATCGTTTCTTTTTAAAGAGACGATGTTGGTGCTTCTTTTCCTCTTTCGGTGAGGCCATATTTGCCTGGTTACCTCGCAGGTGTCTTCATCCCTCCATCTTCGCTCCGCTAGGTTTGAGGTTATTTCGGCTATGGTCTCCTTGCACGAGGCAAATGGAATACCAATATCCTGTAATACTTCGGTTGAGTGCAGGCTTGTGCCGTTCTTTGCAAGCTCATCCGCTTTTTCGTTTCCTGGGATCCCGCTGTGGCTTGGTACCCACATGAGTCTCACGTTTGTGTGTGCTGCGAGCTCATTCAGCTTTCTCCGACAGTCAGAGACCACTGTTGAGTTTACTGATTGGTGTAAATGTGGATCTGTTCACCAGGGTCCCCATTTACCATCAGCCACTCTGCTGCCCCTTTTATGGCGGTTACCTCCGCCTGTAGAACGCTGCAGTAGTCTGGCAGGCGTAAGCTAATTCTGAGGTTGAGGTCGTTGGAGAAAACTCCGCTGCCCACTTTGTCCTCCCTCCGTGAGCCGTCTGTAAAGACCTGCGTGTGTCCTACTAGTACCTCTTTCTTTTCCATCCACTCCTCTTTAGAGGGTATGTGGTATGAGAAGTTGTTGCCAAAAGCAGGTTGCTAGACATCGGTCTAAGTTTTTGGGCACCCCTTTAAATTGATTGATTATTCCGGCGTGTCCACGATAGTCCGATGTCAACATTCGCACTGACTTTAGTCTAAGTGCTGTGGTAATGGCAAGTTGCTTGCCCATTACATCGACCGGGGCTATGTCCAGGACTATGGATAGGACCGGGCCTATGTCTCCAAGGCTTTCGTAAGCGTCGTTCTCATGGCTCCCGTTATCATGAGCGCCGCTAATGTCATCAAAGGAAAATATTGAATATCCTCGGATTGAAATGTCCATTCTTCAAGATATTCCAAGCAGTTATTATAACAAATTTCTGACTTCTTTCAGAAGTTCCGTCGTTTAATGGCACCTTGTTCTGAAAATTTTATTGGGTGACATTAAAATGGAGATTTTATGGGAATATGTGGAAAAATCTTTTGAATACATTAGTAAACATTTTCCGAAGATTAATATTTGCGAAAATGATCTTTTTGATGAGGAGTTAATAGTAAAGTTACGTTACTGACGAAAAAGTTAAATGTTGGTTGTCTGCAAATGTGGAAACATACAAAAAGTGGACGGAATTATTCCTTCATTTTAATCAGAATAATATTATCAAAATATTTTGATAAGGAATATTATTTGCTTTAAAATGAGAATTGAAATTTGTTTTAAAATGAGAAATAATAATGAGAAATTTCACGACTTTTTATTAAATGATCCGAATCTATTGCAGTATACACTAGGATCAAAAATATGACTGTAAAAGAACAACATATTATTTTTTTTCGATAAGTCCATATTGATGAAGCCAAAAAGCGCATGTTCATTATTATTATTTATCAGGTTATAGTAGTTTTTAGCAACCCGCATGGTCTCTCGCAGGTCTCTCGCAGCACAAAAGTGCAGGAAACCAAATCGTACTTCGTACCAAATCGTATTATATTTAGTTAATTATATCGTATTATATTATACTATCGTATTATATTTAGTTAATTATATTTATTTATTTTATAAGTCATGAGTGAATTAGAGAACATGGTAATTTCTTAATTATTTTCTTATTATATCATGGGAATTTTTTCCCAATTTTATATTCAAATTATTGTTTTATATATATATATATATATATATATATATATATATATATATATATATCATCCCATCCCATTTGTCCCGCTTTGTCTCAATGAAATGTGGTCACCTTATACTTAGGGCATATAATGCGAAATGACCAATATCGCATATTACAATTCGTCATGCAAGGAAGAGTAGATGGAAGAAGACCAGGCAGACTTCGTAACTCCTGCCTTAAGAACTTACATCAACATCCGCAACGGACAGGGCACTCTAAGAATAAGAAGAGCCATTAAGGTATATATATATATATATATATATATATATATATATATATATATATATATATATACATATATATATATATATATATATATATATATATATACATATATATATATATATATATATATATATATATATATATATATATATATATATTATTATTACTATCGTAAATCCCTTTAAAGAGAGCGTGTAAACTTGAACAAAAATCATGTCAACTCAGTCATGCGGCGACGTTCTTACCAAATCCTCTTCATTCGTGCACTATGTTCTTTCTTCCGTTCGTCCGTCCACTTTTTTCCTGGTATCTTTGGGAGCAGTTCTTTATCAAATTTATGGTGCATTATGGTGTTTCTAAATTTAACCCGATCATTCATGTCGTGTATCGTGATGTTTAGCTGCTTGAGGTCTTCTTCAGTTTCCTGTATCCATTTGGACCTATTTTTACTGTTAAAGGTAATTTTGAAAATTTGTTTCGTAATTCTGTTCTGGTCCATTCTGTATATGTGACCAAAAAATTTAGCTCGTCTTTTTCTGAAAGTGTCAGTGATAGGTTCTACGGTTTTATATATTTCTGAAGATGGTCTCTTATCCCTATTCCCTCTTTATTCACCGGCCCAAAAAATTTTCAGAGAATTTTCTCTATTTCTTTGATTTTTGAGTGACCATGAATTAATGTTGTTTCTGCGGCATAAAGTGCTTCAGGAAGAACGACTGTTTTGTAGTGTTGTAATTTTGCATTAAGAGATATTGATTTTTTGTTATAATGATTCCAAGTAAGTCGGTAGGCTCTCTGTAATTTTTTTACTCTTTCTTGTTTTGCTATTATATTTAGGCCGGACGGTTGGATGATTTATCCTAAGTATTTAAACTGGGAAACTCTGGATACAGAACCATATTGTGTCTTGATGGGTAGATTGTCGGACGGGGATCGTTCTATATACCGTGTTTTTTCATAAGATAACAGGAGACCAGCTTTTTGTGAAATTTCGTGTAATTTTTCAAGACCAAGCAATAGAAGACAGACTTAACGCTTGGAAAAAATTTCATAGCAACAAAACGCCTGACAAATGGCAGGAGTTCCTGTACATTCGTAAACAATCATCAAAACTAATTAGAAAAGAAAGACGTAGCTATGAAAAAACAAGACTGGAGGAAATAGAACAAGAATTTACAAAGAATAATACTAGGAGTTCAATACTAGGAGTACAGAATTTTTAAAGAGAACCTGACGGGATATCGACCATCCAGCCTATGCTTTCGTCGATCTGATGGTCCAATGTAGACAAACACCAATGCGAATTGTCAAATTTTAACTGAGAACTTCAACAATCTTCTCAACTGTGACCCCCCATCCAGCAAGTTTATTTTTGAACAATCTGAATCCTATCCAGATTCCGTGCCGCCTTCCTTCCAGGAGATAACTGACATCATTCATTCATTGAAAAACGACAAAGCCCCTGGGGAAGATGGAATCATTGCCGAGTTATGGTCCTGGAAAAAATAATCAGAACTTGGGAAAAAGAGATTGAGGGAATACACATTGGTAAGAGAAGAGATTATAGAGCTAATATCAAATGTTTGGCGTTTGCTGATGATCTTGCAATATTATCGAATACCAGAGAAGAGGCAAAGAGGCACTTTGCCAAGTTCTCTTTTTCCCAAGTTCTGATTATTTTTTCCAGGACCATATTAAAAAGGATGGGTGAAAGTCCATCTCCCTGTCGAACACCCGTATGTATTTCAAAAGGTTGAGAAATTGCTCCACCAAACTTAACCTTTGATGTAGTATTAATGAGAATTTGTTGAATTAATGCCCTGGTTTTTCTATCAACTTTGAATTCCTCCAGAATGCTGAAGAGAGTTGGCCTGTCGACGGAGTCGTAGGCTTTTTTTAAATCAACAAAGGTAACCACGGTGTTTCTACAAGATCGTATTTATAAGATTGTCTTCAGATTCCAAATTTGTTCCGTGCATGAGTGCATGATTTACGGACACCTGCCTGATATTCTCCTATCTGTGGGTCTACTTGAGGTTCAAGTCTATTCAAAAGAGCTTTCGAAAGAATTTTGTACGTTACTGGTAGAAGTGAAATAAATGCCTCTATAATTGTTCGGGTCCATTTTATCACCTTTTTTATGAAGCGGGTATAAGTGCACATTTCCATTCTGGGGGGATTTGTTCGGTCACCCAAATATCACATATTATATTGTGTATTCTGTGAATGAGGTTGTCGTCAGCCAGTTTCCATAACTCGGCAATGATTCCATCTTCCCCAGGGGCTTTGTCGTTTTTCAATGAATGAATGATGTCAGTTATCTCCTGGAAGGAAGGCGGCACGGAATCTGGATAGGATTCAGATTGTTCAAAAATAAACTTGCTGGATGGGGGGTCACAGTTGAGAAGATTGTTGAAGTTCTCAGTTAAAATTTGACAATTCGCATTGGTGTTTGTCTACATTGGACCATCAGATCGACGAAAGCATAGGCTGGATGGTCGATATCCCGTCAGGTTCTCTTTAAAAATTCTGTAAAAACTCCTAGTATTATTCTTTGTAAATTCTTGTTCTATTTCCTCCAGTCTTGTTTTTTCATAGCTACGTCTTTCTTTTCTAATTAGTTTTGATGATTGTTTACGAATGTACAGGAACTCCTGCCATTTGTCAGGCGTTTTGTTGCTATGAAATTTTTTCCAAGCGTTAAGTCTGTCTTCTATTGCTTGGTCGCATATACTGTTCCACCATCTGTGCTTACGTTTACGTAGGGGCTAGCCTATCCTCATAGCGTTCCTGAGAACATCCGATAATTCTGTCCAGTTTAACGAGTTTGTTTCGTTGATTCCTTGCAAAATACTGTCCCTGTTAATTTTTAAATATTCAGGGTCAGGCTTCAAAATTCGTGGTTGTTGTTGTCTTCTCCTGTTGGGTTGGAGTTTAATTTTAATTTGTAACAAGTAGTGATCAGAATCGAAGAAACCTTTCCTTGTTTTTACATTAAGGACCTCCTTTTGGTTTGTATGAGAGATGGCAACATTTGATTTGAAATTCACCCATATTGATGTTGGGTGCCCTCCAAGTGCAAAGCTTTTGTCTGGGTTTTCTAAATTGTGTTGACATGATTTTAAGTTGGAAATTTTCACAAAAAGTTATTAGTCTTTCAGCATTTTTATTTGTTCTTTTATGTGCTGTGTGAATACCTGTTGTTTTCCTATATTGTTTCTCTATACCCAACTGGGCGTTAAAATCGCCTAACAGAATCTTGACATGGTGCGGTGGAATTTGGTTGGTGACCTCTTCTAACTGTTCCCAGAAGGTATCCGATGTTTTAGGATCTTTCTTATTATAGTCGTTTGTGGGAGCGTGTGCGTTGATGAGAGTATACGCTTTGTTCGCCGATTTCAGTGATAGAGTGGAGATGCGTTCTGATGTAGACGTAAAGTCAATGAGTGAGTCTACAATTGATTTGTGGATGGCAAACGCTGTACCAAATTGCCTGGGGCCCGTCCTAATTTGTATAGAGGGTTTACCTTTGAATATTCGATAATCATCTGTGTCAAAGTGGTATTCATCAAGGAAACGAGTTTCTTGAATTGCAAGGACTTTTATATTAAATTTGTCCATTGTGCTTATAAGCTGTTTAATTTTACCAACTTTTAGAAATAAAGTACTTACGCTTCGAGCGTAGAGGATTCGAGAAGCTCCGATCCTTCTCAACATGACGCTCCTGGTCCCCCGGAATCCGACGACCAGGAGTAATCAGTCTATTGACTGATGCCCGGGGTAGTGGAATTTTACATTCTGTTATCATCATGTTTGTTTCAAGTTGAAGTTAAAGATGAGGTGATCAACACGAAGAAGATCACAAGGTTACGACTTGATTGTTGAGATCAAGAAGATGTTCTGACAGCCGAACCACTGATGAACAGACGCTGACCACTTTGTCGCTTAATCTAAGACAGACACAAAGCGGATTTTTATTGGTGTAACCACCCGGCTCTTCCGCTCCATCCAGAGTTGTGAATTTAAGAATCCTCTTCCGCTGGCAAGACCGTTGACCATTTTTCACCTAGTAACCCTAGGCAGGGGCCCTTACAGGGTGCTACCATCTGGAGCCAGATGGACCCAGGTTTTTTAACGAGGTTGTTACTCTATATAGAATCCCACATATTATTATATTACTATATATATTTTTTAAATCCCACAAATAAAAAGAAAATTTGACAATAAATTAATTTGACATTTCGAAATAAAAACCAATTAATTTTTTTTCACATTGTTTTTACACAATTTTTTCTTCTCACTAACACCAATCCAATGTTAACCCTCTGTCCCTCGCCATAAACCTCTCTCCCTATAACCCCACACCACTTAAAATACATAATTTTTACATAATTTTTACGAGCAAAAATTTTGTATGTCTAACTTGTTTGGCGATTGCCTGGGATTGCCTGGGATATATATATATATATATATATATATATATATATATATATATATATATATATTTAGGTCATACATAAGTACATACAATTGTAAAATACATATTTCTAAAACTGAGTTTCCCACTTGAAGAACAAATAGAGAAACTAAAATGCTTAATCAAATTTAGGAAGTGGGAAGTATGATCCATGGTTGGATTCTTAATCATAAAAATAAGACAAAACATATTGAAACTACTAAGAAAAATAGCTTTAATAATTTCCAGACAAAACAATAATTTGGTAGTGAAATTACTTTTGTATCGAACATTTAAATCACAAAATGATCAGGACAAAATAATAATTTAAAGGGTAATAATACATTGATTACCCTAAATATAAATAAATAACAGCACGAAGCTTTATTATTTATAAGACGGTAATAAATCCACATGTGCTAATACTAAAAACAATTAATATAAATAAAAATATTACCCAAAAAAATATACTCTTCATCAACACTAAACTTAAAAAAAATATCACATAATGTAAATAATGAAAAACTTAAATAGAGAAGTTATAATTTCCATATATAAAACTAACACGCATTGAGTAAAATTATGATAGAATTTTGGAAAATAATAAAAATTATAAACCTAGTGGAATATCTATTGGTTGTTTTATCACTTGACCAACAGCCCTTGAAAGTTTGAAAATAAAAAAATATATTAAAAAAAATCCCCACTTTTGTTAAAGAACATTACTAATTATATCTTTTCTTGCTACAGACACTTGTAAGCTACTCGAGGCGAAACTTTTATAATAAAATCAGAGCTGCAATACATTTAAATTTTATAAATATATATGTATATACTTGGGTAAATGCACAGTTAAAAATAAATGACGTTTAATATGACTTGTTTAAAGATCCGACAAGTCGACCACGGGAACTGGATCCCGCCAGTACACGAACTGGGAATACTCGTTCGCCTGCTCACGAATGTGCGGGAACAACTGATCCACAATCACGCACATATTTGAATAACTGAAACAGAAAGAAACATATTACATTTCATAATAAAATTTGGAATCATAGTCGAGGATGGACAAAAATAACCGGTTATCTCAAATATTTGTACAGGTTATTCCTATCTAAGATATATTCATCTAATTCCTCAGTTTCGATATAACTAAGACTAAAATAACTGATTATTTTAATTGTCCGGTTTAGACCAGACTAGGAGACTGAAAATTACGGGTCTTTTATAATTTAATTATTTATTCTAGTCTTGTCTGTATAGTTTGATCTGCCTGGTTTGGTCTAGTCTAGTCTAGTCTTGTCCGCCTAGTCAAGTCTTGTCAATACAGTCCAAGTATTCTCTAAATCTATCCCTAGACTAGACTATCCATAAACAATACAGGTTAGTCAGTATACTATAACCGATTATGTTAGCGTTGTAGGATCGGATAAATTAAATAATCAGTTAACATACAAGCTTATTAAAGATGAAATATAACTTGAATTTATAAATATTCAAGTTATAATATCTGTTAATTGATTGAATGTTGGTGATACCATATTAATTATAGGTACAATCATATAAACTTATTAAAGAGGAAATATAGCTTGACTATATAAATATATTCAAGTTATAAATATATTAATATATTAATTGTAAGTCTTATTAAGACTATGAACAAATCTCATGTTGAAACAACTACTTCCTGGCTAATATCACACAGGATATTGAATTATAGTAAGTGTATTCCAATGTATAATTCAAAAAGCAAAGTTGCACTGAAGAGAGATTAATCTCGAAACGCGGCTACAGATGGCTATTCACTTATTTTAAATTGAAATAAATGATCTTAAAAACAATGTTATATTTCTAGTGCTGTTAGTGACATAAAAATGTACTGGGACTAGTAATAACAAATACAAATGTCTGTTCATGTATAATTCAATATCCTGTGTGATATTAGCCAGGAAATAGTTGATTCCACATGAGATTTGTTCAGTCTTAATAAGACTTAATATTATAGAGCTACGAACAGGTTGAATATATTCAAGCTATATCTCGTCTTTAATAAGTTTGTATGATTGGAACTATAATTAGTATGGTTTCACTAATATTCAATCAGTTAACAGGTAATTTGTTATTTGATAATAACCAAATTTCCTAGATTATAATGGAACAGGTTAAACATGCACAACAGAAATTAGGATTATTTTGAAGAAAATAAAAAATCGAAAGAAAAAATAAAATCTTACCAATATTACGAAATTGGAGAGAGATAGAATTGGAATTGAATTCGGCGTGCAGTAAAAATTTGCATTTGGGATTTTGAAATTCATAAATTTGTACTTCTATTTACTAATTTCTACTAATAAAATATTTGTTTTTATCACGATAAAAGGAACATTTGTTTAAAACACAATCCAACAAGAAAAAATGTTGCACATGCACATACATACCATGAAAGCAAATGATAAAAATAACAGGCAAAATACATAAATACACCAGTGAGTAAAATTAACAAATGTTCCTTTCCTTAATACAACGCAATTCAAAAATAAATGTTGTCTGTTGCAATAAAACATAAATCAGTTACTAAATATAAAATACAATATTTGTTTTCTTTGATCACAGACTCGGTACGCTTATTATTTAATTTTGCTCTAAAAGTAAAGAAAACTCATTTTGACGATGAGTCGAAATCATCGATATCATCATCATCGATTTCAGTGGTTATAATTTTGTTTATTAAAGGAGGGAAAACGTCATTCACAACCAGGTACTGGCCAGAGTAACTGTAAAAATTAAACATCATAATTTACCCAACAAAAAAAATTAATAATAAAATAAATAACATTCATGCAAGATATATTTACAAAGACACAAACTAAATTCTATTTAGGTAGAGATCTACTATAGACGGCCTTCAAAAAAATGTCAAAATTCATTAGAAAAATTAAGTAAAAACATGCTGGATCTAAGACGCTAATCTTTTCTGTATTGATTTACAAAATTAGAATCTAAAACTAAAATATGGTGTATATGTAGAATATGTTAAAATATACAGGGTGTTTCATAAATGTCCGGAAGAAATTCTAGGGCGTATTCTAGAGCCCAAAATAAGAAAAAAAGTCCGTTTAAAGATGTGTCCAAAAACGCTTCCTAACTGAGGTACAGCCCTTTACACAACATTTTTTGCTAATATCTCAGACGCAACTAATGATAATTAAAGGTCTCAAAAGTTTTTCTATCAGGTATTCTTCTATCAGGGTACCTTTATACACACGACCATACATGAGATGCATGCATGTATGTGTTCTCAGCATTAGTAAAAGCAACCAATGCAAAATTACAGAAAAGTGTGACCCTATCAGTTTTCAACAACGGACTGACACAAAATGCCAATTTTAAAGCTGCACTAAACATTTGTTCCTTATCATTACATTTAAATTCGCACCTGTACTTAAAAAAATAGTAAATTTGAGGTAAAGAAATAGTAGTGATTTGTTTGTTTTTATCACAATATCATTCCCAAAAATTGTTATCTTGAGCGACAGAAACACAGAGTACCTTATCAGTGTAGTTTTTTCCCCGTATGTAGCGGCACTGTTTGGCTTATCAAGACGAAAATAAGCAGAAACGGCAGTTCGTCGCCAGTAACGAATACAAACAAATTTGAATCAATTATCATTAGTTTTCTTAGCATTAGCCTTTCATTAGATATTAGCAAATATGTTGTGTGAGGCCACCACCTTTTAAGGGCTGTATCTCAATTAGTAAACGTTTTCAGATACATCTTTACAAGGAATTTTTTTACTTTAGAACACGCCGGACCTTTATGAAACACCCTGATTATATGTGAAAAATAACAATTAACTAATAATCGTAAAGATTTATAGTTGCAGCAAATACAAAATTCTATAAAATTTTATCAGTTTTAGGCCTCTTGCACATGACACGGTTTCTTAACCGTACAGCTAACTTGCTAACACTGCAAAACCACAGTAAGTACTAGCTTGTAACGGTAAATATAAGTTTACACGGTAAACATGGCAAGTACTACCTTGTATATGACACGGCGAAACCACCGTAAGTACTAGCTTCCACACTTCCAAACATGTCCAAGGAAACCGACAACTACCGTGGATATAACAGAAGAGGTACTAGACTGGCATAATGGCACTCAAAACAAAGAAAACAGCAGGGTTCAATCAGATAACAAATGAACAGATTATAGCCTGCTTCCCACTCTTCTCAACTTGGTAGGTAGAGTTTCCTAATAGAATACTAGAAAGCAGCGAAATACCCATGTCCTGAAAATTCTCAAAAATAACTGTACTATATAAAGACAAATGCGGCCTCCAAGATCCAGACTCACTTTTGCCGACCCAATTCAAACTGCTGACCAAGATCATCAAAAACGGTCTCAATGACCACTTAGAACTGGTATTACTCCAAACACAGTTCGGATTCCGAAAAAACAAAAGCTGCGAGGAAGCAATTGGCCAACTAACCTCTGAAATACAAACTGCCCTGATGCTACCCGCGGATCACTCTATGGCTTCTGTAAGGCCTTCAACTCAGTGGACAAGCAGATTTTGTGCAGCAAACTAGTCGAGGTAGGTGTCAATGGGAAAACATTCAACCTTTTGCCACGAATTTTATAAAAATCGGCAACGGAAAGGAATTATCAACACAGGTTCCCCAAAACTAGGGGGTACTACAGGGTGACACACTGAGACCCACCCTGTTTCTGATCTACGTCCGTGATCTACCAATCCACATCATAGTAGCTGAGGTTTTCCGCCTAATATACGTCGACGACCTGGTTATATACTCCCAAGGACCTGACAGCAACCCAGGCAAGCTTGAACTTGAACCATCTAAACTATTCTCAGCAAATGGTGTCTCCTAAACGAATTGATTATAAACTATGAACTATGACGGAAAGTGCGACAAAGTTAATATAGGAGAGCACCAGCTGGAATTCGTTAATAGTTATGAATATCTAGGAGTAACCCTCCAGATGAATCTAATCTTCTCCAATCACATTAAAGAAGAAAGCAGCTCAAACCATTGGATCCCTAAGGAAAATATACAATTCCTAAGCTATAGCAGCAAAATTATTTAACTTAATGAACTCTGGCCGGCGATAACCTATTGCTTCGAAACTATAAGCCCATTTCTAACAACCAACCACCTGCTAGAGCTAGATAAAATTAAAGGGAGATACCTTAAATATGCAATGGGCCTCCCTAAAAACACATCAAATACCTTACATTCCACCTATCAGGTTCTGCGACAATGGGGGAGAATATCCAAGAAGGTTTCAAAGATGTACCACTTTTAACTAAGGACGCATACAAGAAGGAAATAGAAGAGAAAAATATGGTGTTCACGGTTGAGAGATATACCGATGGCCCAGCGTTCAAAACACACAGATGGAAGGGTGCAAATCAAAAACCCAGACACATATAAACTCGCACCACCTGGCACAGCTTTCACCACCTCCTATGCGTCAACCGACAATATCACCAAGCGGAAGAAATCTGCATATGCCACCTCTGCAACTCACCCGCTGAAAAATCACATTCTCTCCTGCAGGGAAAGGAGAAACCGGACATTGTCAATTCGTCACGGACATTTCCGCTTGAGGAGTGCTCCAACATCCCCAATTCGCAACAATGATCTATCGGACCCACCATCTGGCCGTTTTAAACCTTGACAATGTATAGTAATATGTCTGTTATCCTAGCTGTATTATCTGGTTTTTGTAAAAACGAATGAAGATCTAATAATAGGCCTCTCTTGAATCAATGTAATAAGTAATCCATTTATGATCCTTTTACTCGTAAAACACAAAAACGTCCACAAAGACTCCCATAGATTTCGATACAACCTGATGAAAATCACACCGTGCGTAGACACAGTGCGCCGAAGGGTAGACATGTGCATACGGAAACGGCGCCGTGCCGTCGCGTCGCTTGACCGACTGACGAGCGTACCTACACAAGGTGAATTAACCGTAGATTTTCAAGGCGAAAAACCATGTGTATACAAGAGGCCTATAGTATTGCTTCAAATGCATTTTAAATTTTCAAAATTTTAATGTGCATGTGTATCCCTTTTGTAAGTACTTAAGTAACTTTGTAAGTAACCGAAGTAGCTTTGTAGGTAACGTAAGTAAGTAACTTTGTAAGTAACTTTATAAGTAACTAAGTAACGTAAAGAAATAACTTTGTAAGTAACGTAAGTTTCTTTGGAATTAACGTAAGTAACTTTGTAATTAACGTAAGTAACTTTGTAATTAACGTAAGTAACTTTGTAAGTAATGTAAGTAACTTTAGTATTTAACTTTGTAATTAACATAAGTAACGTAACATAATTAACGCAAGTAACGTATTCACGTTATAAAACCTATTTTCTTGGTAATTGATTGTTTTACAATTTTAGTACACATTGCGCTAATTTACATTCTGAAACTAACACTGAGAGTGGCCTATAAGTGATCTTTACCTCCGTTTGTGCTAAGTTCTACCAGTTCGTGATTACTACAGACTTAGACTTGTTTTGTTTATGGCTTACCTAGATTGGAAAGTTTGGGTGAGTTCGTGTTTGAGTTCTCCTTTCGGATTTATCGTGAATATTCTTACGATGGGTATGCCGACAGCTCGATATGCCCAAACGTCCTGAAAATTATTGGAAATTATAAATGCTACCGCAGCATTTTTATCAACGCAAAAACATATACCTGCGGAACACCTACTATGCACGGAAGTTATTTATTCTAAAATTATGTAGATTCCATGTAAACAAAAATAATTGAATTCTTAATGTTTTCATTTTTAGTTATTTTATAAAATTTAAAAAAAATAGTTAAATTTGACAAATTTTGAGATATCTACAACTTGGAAGTTTGTCTAGATAATCGTTTCTAAATTCATCTGTTTGTAAATTACAAGTTTGGCAAGTTAGAAAAATAGCTCAAATTGTAAATGGTCATTTGGTTATTAAAAAATTAAGCATCAAAGTCAAAATTGGCAAATGTAAGTTGGTCTGTCTGTAACTTACTAATTTGACCAGATAGAACAAAAGTTCAAATTGTAGTGTGACCTTTGGTTATTAAAAAAATAATCCATAATAAAATGGGAAAAATGTTGATATAAACATCATTTCAAGACCAAGTCTAATCTACACAATCAGGTTAGATTATTAAAAGCTAGTCTAGATGAAACCTTGAAAACCAAGTCTAGTCAACACAATTAAACTAGATTTTTTCTATCTAGTCTATTTGAAATATTGAATACCAAAGCGTGTCTATAATATAATCAGACTAGATTATTAAAAATCTAGTCTAGATGATTAGAAACTTTGCAAAAAATTCCACTCCTAATGACAATCTACTCTCTACAAAATTGAAGTAAAATTTATTAAACAAAATTTAATTTTTGGAAAATTCCATAGCTACAAAAAGTAAAAACAAGTTTCTTAAATTTCATTAATCCACCAGAAATAAAGTAATTTTCAAAATTAATTAACTGATATCTTAAATAAATATAAATTTCTATTAGATTTAATATATTTTTTTATTAAATTTCTATTAGTGAAGATACTTATCACTTACATTAATCCTATTCCCATAACCAGCATAAAACGGATTAGAATCCGTGGGAAAGAGAGCTTTGATATCACTCATACAAGAAATCTTAAACTGCTCTGGCTTCTTCTCAATGACTTCCCTAAAAACAAGAAACGTTAACCAAAAACTTCGCACAACAAAATCGGTTAAACTTACCGGTGGAAAGCGGTAATCAGTGAAGTAGGATTCAATAAAACAGGTCCATCCGGCATGTACAAATCCCCCTGCTTGATGGACTTGAGGTACTCACGCGTACTTCTAGCCTGCCCGATGGCACGCGCACTCAAATACAACAACTTGTAACCGTTGTCTTTGATTTTGTTGAAGAGCTGCGCGACGCCCGCCTGCGCCCAATCGTTGCCAACAATTGGAAGGATGTGACCCAAAACATCAGATCTAACAAAAAATGCATTCATTTTATAATTAGTTGATTAGCTTAAATAATCATAGTTTTAGGTTCGATTTAGTCTATATTTTGAGGTGCATGTCTACATTTTTCAAGCACTTTTCAAAAATCTTTTGATAGCTAAAAAGAAATAATTTTTCATCCAAATTACACTTTGAAACTACGGTTCATTAGATGAAGGGGATATTCTAAGAACTTTAGGAAGATTTTTTCAGATGTTGGTGTTTATCATCCCTTGTATTCATCATTTGTTTAGTTATTGGGAACGGGAAATTAAAAAGGCAATTATAACTTTACATTTATTTGCCTGAGCAGTTTCGGCGGCTTTCTGTCACCTTAATCATAGGCTACAGAGTAAAAAGTACTCGCTACTTTTTACTCTGTAGCCTATGATTAAGGTAAGGTGACAGAAATCCACCGAAACTGGTCAGGCAAATAAATGTAAAGTTATAAAAGCCTTTTTAATTTCCATTTTTTTTAATAAACAAATGATTTTTTCAGATGTTTTAGCTCATTTTTTTCAATGTCTTTGGATTTTGTGTTTACTTTGTGATTGTTCCATCGATGTCGGAGATGACGATTTTGTCGTCCCATTTCCATTTGTAGATGTGGCACTTGCACCTCGTCGTGCCTTGGTATGCTGTGGTTACGCTAAATTCTACCTCGTTCATTCCATTGCGTAGATTTAGTTTTAACTGCAAACAGAAATTCGTAACATATCTCATTGGATTTTTAAATGTCATTGAGTTTTATTGCTTTGTTTGCAATTTTCCAAACAATTTGACAATATTTGAAACTTTGCTTTCAAAATATGAGTACATTTAGTTTTAACAGTAAACAGAAACTCTTTAGTTTATTTCATTATTTTTATAATAGTTTTGAAGAGCAATTTTTGAATTGCAATTTTTCAAACAATCTAACAAAACTATTAAAACCCGCAATTTTCCTTTTTTTTACTAATATTTGAATTTTATTCTAAATATTGAATTTTTTTCTCAAATCTTAACAAACAATAATGTTTTATTGAGTAGTTTTATTGTAGTATATTGAGGTATAGATATTTTGACGACAATAAACCATATATTAATGAATAATTCCTTCCTTTTTCATATATAAAAAATAGTTAACATTTGTTTGCAAATTAAATATTTTTAATATAGGATTTCTATTGGGCTGCCATGAGTTTCAAAATGAAATTCAAGTAAAAAGCTACAGGCAAAGCCATTCGCAAACCGTTAGCGTGACTCCATAGGGTCGCCTCGGACATGGGTATCTGTATTTAAAAACGTTATTTATCCGCGTTTCTGAGCAGTCTGCCATTGAGTGGCAAAAACAAATGGCATACCGTTTGCGGATGTCCAAGGGAACCTCGCATTAAAAACGTCTACTAAAATGTTCTTCAATAATTTCTTTCAATACACAATTCTTTCAATGTTCCGTCATTTAATTTAGCATGCCATTTTGTTTCCATGCAGTGTGTGATAACGTATGATGTATGTGAAATTGGCATTGGCGCTTAGCGGACAGTATAGGCCGATTCTCATATACGCGACACTCAGCTACGCGACGTCGTGCGAAATCGCCTATCCAATAATGATTACATTTTTTTAAATGGGCACGTTCTCACTATGGCTACGCGACAGCTGCTACAAGTCGCTATGCCGCGCGCATAATCCTATGTCCTGTAGCCTAATGTCCTAAAGCATGGTAAATTCTTTGTTTTGTTTTATTCGAGTTTTTGGTGATCATAAAATACGAAAAATAAAATGTTTGGTAATCTGCTGGAGGATTACACTATCAACATTATCGACGGTTTATGGTAGGCAATATCCGGTATCATAAATTTTAGAAAATACGCGGCGATTAAAAAAATGGAGTTATAGAGATTATTTTGTATGTAAAATTTTACCATTGTACAAATTTCTCCTACGAGTTATGGAAAAATTCTATTTAAGGAAAATTCGAGTTATGGAAGTTAATTTACATGTAAATGCTATCTAAACGTATGAATTTCTAAAAATATTCGAGTTATAGTTCGAGTTATGGAAGTTCGACTGTATATTAATCCTGTTACTTATCCAAAACTATTAATTTCTGTCAAAATTTAAATTTGAATATGAACTTTTCTGTATTTCAATTCAAAATTTGATATTTTAGTATTTCCCATCATGATTTTAAAAATAAACACTAAAATTATACTAATTTTGCAAATATTGTGTTTGGTTGCAACCATTTTTTTATTCTAAATACTTAGTCTTTCGTGTAAAAACTAAACAAACATTAATGTTTATTATCAAAACTTGATAATCACTACTGATTTCTTATCAACATGATAAATATAAATATGTATGTTCTTAGAAAAACATCAGAAACACACATAGTGTTTTCATGTGGGCACACCATCGTTTCTTGTTAAAACTTGACCATGAAAACGCTTTTGACTTGAAACACCCCAAGTTTTCTTTTCAAAATTTGAAAGAAACTATTTTATAATTGTCAAAACTTAACAAACAATATTTTAATAATAGCAAATCCTAACCAAAACGTTATTTTCCTTGTCAACGTTTTTACTATGTATATATTCTTCCTTTATTTAATGCCAATCCTAAATTATTCGTTTTTAATAACATTCAGATTATTAACCTTTAACTGTTTCACGTCAAAATTTAAGGTTTTAGCCCTTGTCATGATTTGACAAATATAGTAGTTTATGATACAAGTGCGTGAAGAAAAGCTTTTGAGCATGAGTTGCGAAGTTTAAAGCACGAGCCGAGGGCGAGTGGTTTAATCCCAAAAGCTTTTCACACACGTGTGTCATACATTATTTTATCTACGAAGCATATTAAAATACTGTTGAATAGACAAAAAATATGTTTCTTATCGACAATATTCTAAAAATTGTAATTTTGACAGACAACATACTTCAAATCACTGACACAATAAGGTTAGAACGTTCAGCGCCTCTGTGGAAAAAATTGCTAACAAGTAAAATCGCACAGTTACGGAAATACTATTTGGTCGTTGTAATCTACATTAACGTATCTACATTAAAGTTTGATCTAGATTAGGCTATGGTTAGGTTAAGTTATATTAGTCAGATAAATCCTGACTGAGAGGTCGAGACTTCTTGATTCAAAATTAATTCAATTTTAATATACGTCATAAAATTTATTTTCACTACGTCTATGTTTTTTTTAGTAACGCAAATTGTAGCCATAGTAACAACAAACAGAAATCGATTAATAATGAAACTCCATTTGATTTACATTGGACTTTTACGCACGATTTGGAATGTTCACAGTGTTGTCATTAACGTTTTTTGTGAAAACTTGATGCACACCAATACATCCTGTTCTTTGTCAGAAATTGGCAACAATATTTTCAAATCACAATAACGTTTTTGAAAACAACCATATTTTTTTAATAATTGAATCTGAATTATTGAATGAATCAAAATTATTACTTATTTACCAATTTTAAAAAACAATTTACCAATAAAACTATTTAAAAACTTACAATTTGGTTAGTAGAAAGTCTGAGCGTTTTCCTACACTTCTCCGAATTGGATTTATTGGACTCGGGCGTGTCAGACTGAAGTTCCAACTTCTCATCGCATTCTTCTTTGGCCTCTTCGTTGGCAAACACCTCCGAAGACTCCTTTGAAACTACAAAAACACATAAAAATATAATCCTAAATTCACACCACAATCAACAAGCAGAAATAAAAATTATAATATTTGTGAATCAACTAAATCAAGATTTTAAAAAAGCTGATAAGCAAAGTGAAAGCGATAATAGAAACTCACACCATTTACCTAAATTGGCTTAACTCCGAAATATCTTTCATTTCGCAATTCAAAAACTCAACCTTCATTACCTGGCAGTTCGTTGATTTGGTAGATCTCTTCGACAACGTTCAATGTCAACTTGTCTTTCTCCGGCTTGTGGATGATCGGTGCTTCGGCGTTTTCCTGCACCGGAGTTGTTTCCCGCGAACTCCTCGGACGCCTCCAGCTCCACCAGGAGTAACGTTGTTCCGTCTTTTGTTCCTTCTCTTGAGCGGCATTGGTCGTCGTCGGCATGTGGATATTTATCAATTGATCCACAGTCGACTACAAATTTAACATTAATTAAATACAGAATTTAAAACTAGATAAGATAATATCACACACTTATTCGGTGCAGATCACTGAAATATATACTAACGAGTGCTGGCTTCTAAGGTTGTGCGGGTCGAGAAAGAGGTCCCAAGGGGATCCCTTCATCCTTGTCTAGCCAACAGTGAATTCGAGAGTGGGAGTATGTGAAAGAGTCAGAGCGAAAAGCTAGTTGTATGGAGTTGTATCAAGGAAGACAGTGAGATCGTTCAATCGGTGAGCATATTATAAACCGAAGTTTATATATTTTAATGAAAGTTGTTTTCAAAAAGACAATGGTAAAATACTGTTGTATTTGCAAGGAAAATTTGACGTCGGACACACATTTATTTTTACTTTTGGACTGTACTAGACGAAGACAGAGCGATACGAGAGACACCTTGTGATGCTCTCTCTGGACCCGCACAAGCCAAGACGCAGCGCTCGTTCCAGTTAGTATATGTTTTATTGTTAGTGATGCAGACTAGACCTATTTAAAGAAAGTTAATTTGACAATATGAGACAGCAGATGAGATCAAATTAAATGAGAGGAAACTACAGAAAAAGGTTTTGTTCATGTAAGGTTTAGTAAGGGAAAAAGGTTTAGTTCATGTAAGTTAGACAATAATACACAACTTGTGTATAGTTAAGAGATAGACAACTTGGAAATTACACTAGACAAGGCAAGGTTGAACTATAGTAAAATAAATATGGTTTTATTTAAGTTGCGCGTTGTCTATTGTCTACATTGTAGTTAGATTGTGCGGGGTTACGTTCGATTTTATATTGCTAGATTAATAATGAATTTTTAAGTTATGTTGTAAATAAGTAGAGTTGCCTGAAGTTATTATTGCAACTACTTCTTAGTCCATCAATTGAAAATTGCAAAATGTAACTTTTACCAATGCAGATTTCTGGGTTCATTTTAATCATTTCTTTTTGAAAATATTTTACCTGTGGCAAGGGTCTTTGGTAAATGATGAGACTAGAGATGATAGGGGCGGCAACCTTCCAGTTGTAGTAGTTGTTACGGATGCGGACGACAAGGTTCGGCGACTCGAACAGGGAGGGGTTGTTGCAGAGATCACTGAAAGCGACGATGTGACGGATGAAGGCCTCGTCGAGGGGTTCCGCCACCCATCCGCACATCGACAACGAAATATCATGCATATAAGTTTGAGCCCTGAAGAGACAAAAGAAATAGTGTTACCAAGAGTTTTACTTTCGAAATTATTATTTTGATAAATTAATAAAAGTCCAATAAAGAGCATTTTTTGCAAAATTTGATAATAAACAAAGAGCTTTAATCAAAATCCATCCAAAGTTTAATCGTCAAAAGTTGACAACTCAAAACTAGACATGCACCAAGTTTTTCTGGCCAACATTTGACATATACGAATGTTTTCTTTTCAAAATTTGATAAAAGTTTTCTTGCCAAAACTAAAGTAAACAGATTGTCAATCATCAATCATCAAAGTTTCCTCGTCGAAATGATACAAAAATCTCAAAATTCTATAATCCAAATAAGTCAAACAGAAAAGTTTATAAAATATACAAAGCATAAGGATTTTGAATCGTGTTATAAATGATGAACTTACAATTTGTTTTGTTCGTCGAAGTCGGAGTCGATGGATTTGGACCCTTCGGCGCTGTTCGGACTCTGGGTAAGTGACGGCCCATTTCCTGATTCACAATCCATGTCTGCATCTGAACGTACACCATACATAACATCCAAATTACATAACATACACAATGGCACAGGCGCAAGCAACAACAACAAAAATGCATGAAAAAAGGCGAAAGCCAAGTGGAATACAAATCAAAAGCTTATGCACACACTGCAAATTACCTGTACTTATTTGTTTGTTGTTGGCTGTGAAGTAGAGGGAAGCGACTTCGGGGTCGATGGCCCCTGAACTGATGTCGGCTAAGTAGACTCCTTCTGTATTGCTGTTGCGTCTTCGGTGTTTGTTCTGTTTCATGAAGGAGAACATGTTGCTCATGATTGAATTGTGTTGTTCTTGCTGTTCGACTTTGGAGCTGCCGGGTTTCTCGGCGTCGCTGGTCTGGTTCACGTTCTTGGGGAACTCGCCCCACGCCCAGCTTTGACTTTGATCGATTTCCTTTCCATCTTCTAGGAAACAAATAGAAAATTAGAAACATTATTTTATTAATAAAAGGACAAATTCTTGCTAAAACTGGATTAACACCAATCTTACAAACTCCGATTTTTTACAAAGCTTGGAAATCACAATATTTTCTTAAAACACCAAAAATAGTTGCTTAAGTTCGATATATAATATATATTCGAAAACATATTAAATCACAAATTTAAAATACTTTCAAATTATTTTAAATTATTATTTAAATTATTTCAAATTATTTTTTAAATTTTGAAAATATTATTTTTTGGAAAATCGATTAATTTTTGGTCTCAAATTCGGTGATCAATAAATCTTTTGACAAATTTTGACATTGTTTCTTACCCAACACCATCTGACCTAACCTAACAAACAACTATCTTTTCTGGGGAAAACTGGATATGCACAAATGTTTTCTTATCAAAATTTGACAAAAGTCAAAGTCAGCTCATAAAAATTGAATGAAAACAGCAATATTTTCCATCTAAAACAATTATTTATGCCAGACAAGCACCAACATTTTCATGTCAAAACTTGACAAACATCCATGCTCCTGTTCAAATTTACTACATAAATGTTTTGTCAATTGTCATAAAAAATTCCAATATTACTTGTGAAAACAGGACTAAACATTAATGTTTTCTAAAATTTGACAAGAAAACATTGGTTCACGTCAAGATTTCACAGGAAAACATCGGTATTTACAAATTTTGACGAGAAAACATAAAAAAAAATTCCTGTTCTGACAAATAACATTAAACACGAAAAAAACAATGTCAAAATTTGATAGCCACTAATTTTTTTTTCAAATAAAATTCCAAATTCCAAAATGTATGTACACACTTCTATTATATTTATTTTAAAATTATTTAAAATTAGCAAATCTTTTTACCTTTAGACTTTTTAACTTCAAATTCGGTGTCCGATTGGACTGACTCAATGTGTATGGGTGTGTTAGGCCTGGAATCGCCTTGACCCGTGGTAAGTTCAGTGTCACTAAAGAAATGAAAGTCGGGATCCATAGGAACTTTTCTGGTGGTGTTTGACCCAGACGGTGTGTTTTCCTCGCTCTTCAGACTCTCCTTGATCTCTGGCTCAGACGCCGTGCTCTCCAACGAACTCTTCTCGTTATTGGAATCGCTTCCCTTGGGATCGGTGCTGGATTCCTCGGCGGGATCGCCGGCGGGCGCGTCGTTCACGCTGGAGGCTTTCCTCTGTTTCCGTTTCATTACGGACTTCCTCCTGCGTTTCTTCTTACCGCTCTTCGTTTCGCTGGGGGTGTCTTCGATTTTGGAAGGTGGGGCTAAAAGTTTTATGTCGTCTTTGGGAGTCGTGGATTCGGACTTACTGTCATTGTCCAAACTGTCCATGCGGAAGATCGTCTCGGAAATATCGTTATCTTTGCTGAGATCGTCGATGCTTTCTTTGGTTGTCGATTGGAGGGACAACGTTAGGTCCTCCATGGAAGCCTCGCCGACTCCGATATTTCCGAGACCGATTTGCCTTTTGATAAACTCGTGGCCACGTTTCTTCTTGTTGTCATTGTCTGCTGTGTTCCTGCGTTTTGTATAATCGTTGGTTTGATTTTCTAAGATGTTCAGAGAAGGTTTTTTGTCACCCAAATCTATGCTGTTCCTTCGACGACCCTACAAATTTCAATTAAGCAAATGAAGTCATGGAGTAACCTAAGCGAACAACTGTATTACCTGCGAATTGTATAATTCCTCGAAATGCGAAACTGGTATTGGCGAAGTGGCAAGATGCTCCGGAATATCATCCGTGTCTGAATCCAGGACTTCCTCGACAAAGAAAGCTTCACCACTTTCACCAAGTTTCATGTGAATGTCTCTCGGCTCTCCATTAATTTCAATGTCAACCTATAGCAAATGTATATATATATATATATATATATATATATATATATATAACGCGGAATCCCCGAGAAAACAATACAACACACGTATCTATCCGCGAAAACCTCAAATACAACATATATATATATATATATATATATATATATATATATATATATATGTATATAGATATAGATGCGACACATTACACTGTCAAGATTAATTGAAGACAAACAAAACAAGTCAAAGAACATTAGATTTCATAGAAAGGATACATAAAAAAAAACTCGAGGTAGCATAAGAAGATTGGACAGATAAACCAAATTAGATGGATATTTTTAAAAGGAAATGAGACATAATTGAATCTTGCAGTATAAATTATGTTTAGTTAGACAACTATAAACAAATAAGTTCCAGGATATAAATTTAGGAAAATCATTTTTTATTAGGAAGACATATAACAGAACTTTAAGGTATCATTTGTCTGCACAGATCAAAATCATTAAAAAAATTTACTTGGTAACAGAAATTGAACAAACGAAAAGTTAATTAATTTGCTTTCACAAAATAATTATCATTGTAGAACACCATATCCTTGATCCACTTTGGGATTCAAAAGAGATTTTGAAAAAGAAACCGTTGAATAATTTATTCGTCGATTCTTTGAGTGGGGAGGTGGAGAATAGATAAACGAATATGACGTTATAGCCGATGGGAGGTTTAGTAGAGGGAGCGATGTGCAAAGTGCAAATGGATAATAAAAATTGCGACAATAAAGATATCAACGGTGGAAATTAATTCGTTTTTTATTGGATAACTACAGGATTCAATAGTTTTATTATCCTTTTTGTTATTACCACTTAAAGGAGCAATTGGTACAGCATGTTTTGATCTAGTTGGTCAAAACTAAATAGTTGGAGATGGGAATTGTTTTTAAAAAAGGTTTTAATTAAAGCACAGATTCTTGGAGACTTGATCTTGAATTCCCAAGGAATTCAAAGTAGGTGCCTTTAAATTTTAAGCTGGATATCAAGTTATATTATATCAAGTAAAACACATAATGCACGAAATTTAAGCTTGGGATCCCAAGAGATGCAGACTAAGTTTTACATTTTAGTTTGAATAATTTGAAAATTCCTCTAAAAAATTCCCATTGTCTAAGGCAGGATTTGTCAAAGTCTTCGTTAAGATGCCTTAATATACAAATAATCTAATATTCAAATATTTAACAAATCGCCTATTTAGTATTGTCTGCCTAGCCTTGTCTGTATAGTCTTATCTGTCTAGTCTGGTCTGTCTACTCTTCTCTGCCTAGTCTTGTCTATCTCAACATACCCGCCTTTCAATGCGGGAGACCCGGGTTCGAATCCTGGTCGGGGAGGCGACAACTAGGGCGGTTTTCATTAACCGTCCGGGCTGCCCACCCTGAATGAATGCAATATATGCGATACCGGGGTGGCGCATACTAAAAGCCAAGGTGGAATAGGGGATTTGGTGAGAGCTTACCCTGAACCACTTTTAGAAAAAAGTCTTGTCTATCTACTCTTGTCTGTCTAGTCTATATCTACCCAATGTACCAAAGTTTTTTGTCAAGATTCTACATATATCAGATAAATTAATGAATTTAATAATAGTAAAATATATTTACAATTTTTTCTCTGCTCCTTAGGACTCCAATTTTTCCAAATCTAACGTGGAACGGCGAGCAATTGTAAGTTCCATCCGCCTGTTCGACGACAACGACATCGATGGCACCGGTCAGCGTGGCGCCGTTGATCTCGTTATAGAACTCCTTGAAGTTGTTGAGCACTCTTCCAATATAGTTCATAGACATGGCTGCGTTTCGCGAATCTGTCGCCAATGAGAATTTCTTTATTTTTCAATTTTTGTGTGTGTATGTGTGGGTGTGTTTGTGAATAAGGTTTCTGTTTATTTCCGCATTTTCGAGGAATTTTTCTCTGTTCCTGCGAAACTGTTTTCCGTCCGGTTTTGTTTCGTTTCGATCCGCGGTTTACTTCCAAAAATTTCCTACAACAGAGAAAATTACATAATTAGTTCCCACAGAATCAAACGATTGTTATAAAAATTTTGATTTGGGTCAAATTTCGCTATATTTGTTTCAAAATGTTAATAATAAATGCTAATAATAAAAAACATGATATAAGTCATAAGTCACTCTAAGTAACATTAATAGACTAGAGAGACAAGACTAAATAGACAAGACCAGACAAACAAGACTAGACAGACAAGACTAGAAAGACAAGACTAGACAGACAAGACTAGACAGACAAGACTAGACAGACAAGACTAGACAGACAAGACTGGACAGACAAGACTAGACAGACAAGACTAGACAGACAAGACTAGACAGACAAGACTAGACAGACAAGACTAGACAGACAAGACTAGACAGACAAGACTAGACAGACAAGACTAGACAGACAAGACTAGACAGACAAGACTAGACAGACAAGACTAGACAGACAAGACTAGACAGACAAGACTAGACAGACAAGACTAGACAGACAAGACTAGACAGACAAGACTAGACAGACAAGACTAGACAGACAAGACTAGACAGACAAGACTAGACAGACAAGACTAGACAGACAAGACTAGACAGACAAGACTAGACAGACAAGACTAGACAGACAAGACTAGACAGACAAGACTAGACAGACAAGACTAGACAGACAAGACTAGACAGACAAGACTAGACAGACAAGACTAGACAGACAAGACTAGACAGACAAGACTAGACAGACAAGACTAGACAGACAAGACTAGACAGACAAGACTAGACAGACAAGACTAGACAGACAAGACTAGACAGACAAGACTAGACAGACAAGACTAGACAGACAAGACTAGACAGACAAGACTAGACAGACAAGACTAGACAGACAAGACTAGACAGACAAGACTAGACAGACAAGACTAGACAGACAAGACTAGACAGACAAGACTAGACAGACAAGACTAGACAGACAAGACTAGACAGACAAGACTAGACAGACAAGACTAGACAGACAAGACTAGACAGACAAGACTAGACAGACAAGACTAGACAGACAAGACTAGACAGACAAGACTAGACAGACAAGACTAGACAGACAAGACTAGACAGACAAGACTAGACAGACAAGACTAGACAGACAAGACTAGACAGACAAGACTAGACAGACAAGACTAGACAGACAAGACTAGACAGACAAGACTAGACAGACAAGACTAGACAGACAAGACTAGACAGACAAGACTAGACAGACAAGACTAGACAGACAAGACTAGACAGACAAGACTAGACAGACAAGACTAGACAGACAAGACTAGACAGACAAGACTAGACAGACAAGACTAGACAGACAAGACTAGACAGACAAGACTAGACAGACAAGACTAGACAGACAAGACTAGACAGACAAGACTAGACAGACAAGACTAGACAGACAAGACTAGACAGACAAGACTAGACAGACAAGACTAGACCAGACAAGACTAGACAGACAAGACTAGACAGACAAGACTAGACAGACAAGACTAGACAGACAAGACTAGACAGACAAGACTAGACAGACAAGACTAGACAGACAAGACTAGACAGACAAGACTAGACAGACAAGACTAGACAGACAAGACTAGACAGACAAGACTAGACAGACAAGACTAGACAGACAAGACTAGACAGACAAGACTAGACAGACAAGACTAGACAGACAAGACTAGACAGACAAGACTAGACAGACAAGACTAGACAGACAAGACTAGACAGACAAGACTAGACAGACAAGACTAGACAGACAAGACTAGACAGACAAGACTAGACAGACAAGACTAGACAGACAAGACTAGACAGACAAGACTAGACAGACAAGACTAGACAGACAAGACTAGACAGACAAGACTAGACAGACAAGACTAGACAGACAAGACTAGACAGACAAGACTAGACAGACAAGACTAGACAGACAAGACTAGACAGACAAGACTAGACAGACAAGACTAGACAGACAAGACTAGACAGACAAGACTAGACAGACAAGACTAGACAGACAAGACTAGACAGACAAGACTAGACAGACAAGACTAGACAGACAAGACTAGACAGACAAGACTAGACAGACAAGACTAGACAGACAAGACTAGACAGACAAGACTAGACAGACAAGACTAGACAGACAAGACTAGACAGACAAGACTAGACAGACAAGACTAGACAGACAAGACTAGACAGACAAGACTAGACAGACAAGACTAGACAGACAAGACTAGACAGACAAGACTAGACAGACAAGACTAGACAGACAAGACTAGACAGACAAGACTAGACAGACAAAGACTAGACAGACAAGACTAGACAGACAAGACTAGACAGACAAGACTAGACAGACAAGACTAGACAGACAAGACTAGACAGACAAGACTAGACAGACAAGACTAGACAGACAAGACTAGACAGACAAGACTAGACAGACAAGACTAGACAGACAAGACTAGACAGACAAGACTAGACAGACAAGACTAGACAGACAAGACTAGACAGACAAGACTAGACAGACAAGACTAGACAGACAAGACTAGACAGACAAGACTAGACAGACAAGACTAGACAGACAAGACTAGACAGACAAGACTAGACAGACAAGACTAGACAGACAAGACTAGACAGACAAGACTAGACAGACAAGACTAGACAGACAAGACTAGACAGACAAGACTAGACAGACAAGACTAGACAGACAAGACTAGACAGACAAGACTAGACAGACAAGACTAGACAGACAAGACTAGACAGACAAGACTAGACAGACAAGACTAGACAGACAAGACTAGACAGACAAGACTAGACAGACAAGACTAGACAGACAAGACTAGACAGACAAGACTAGACAGACAAGACTAGACAGACAAGACTAGACAGACAAGACTAGACAGACAAGACTAGACAGACAAGACTAGACAGACAAGACTAGACAGACAAGACTAGACAGACAAGACTAGACAGACAAGACTAGACAGACAAGACTAGACAGACAAGACTAGACAGACAAGACTAGACAGACAAGACTAGACAGACAAGACTAGACAGACAAGACTAGACAGACAAGACTAGACAGACAAGACTAGACAGACAAGACTAGACAGACAAGACTAGACAGACAAGACTAGACAGACAAGACTAGACAGACAAGACTAGACAGACAAGACTAGACAGACAAGACTAGACAGACAAGACTAGACAGACAAGACTAGACAGACAAGACTAGACAGACAAGACTAGACAGACAAGACTAGACAGACAAGACTAGACAGACAAGACTAGACAGACAAGACTAGACAGATGACAAGACTAGACAGACAAGACTAGACAGACAAGACTAGACAGACAAGACTAGACAGACAAAGACTAGACAGACAAGACTAGACAGACAAGACTAGACAGACAAGACTAGACAGACAAGACTAGACAGACAAGACTAGACAGACAAGACTAGACAGACAAGACTAGACAGACAAGACTAGACAGACAAGACTAGACAGACAAGACTAGACAGACAAGACTAGACAGACAAGACTAGACAGACAAGACTAGACAGACAAGACTAGACAGACAAGGACTAGACAGACAAGGACTAGACAGACAAGACTAGACAGACAAGACTAGACAGACAAGACTAGACAGACAAGACTAGACAGACAAGACTAGACAGACAAGACTAGACAGACAAGACTAGACAGACAAGACTAGACAGACAAGACTAGACAGACAAGACTAGACAGACAAGACTAGACAGACAAGACTAGACAGACAAGACTAGACAGACAAGACTAGACAGACAAGACTAGACAGACAAGACTAGACAGACAAGACTAGACAGACAAGACTAGACAGACAAGACTAGACAGACAAGACTAGACAGACAAGACTAGACAGACAAGACTAGACAGACAAGACTAGACAGACAAGACTAGACAGACAAGACTAGACAGACAAGACTAGACAGACAAGACTAGACAGACAAGGACTAGACAGACAAGACTAGACAGACAAGACTAGACAGACAAGACTAGACAGACAAGACTAGACAGACAAGACTAGACAGACAAGACTAGACAGACAAGACTAGACAGACAAGACTAGACAGACAAGACTAGACAGACAAGACTAGACAGACAAGACTAGACAGACAAGACTAGACAGACAAGACTAGACAGACAAGACTAGACAGACAAGACTAGACAGACAAGACTAGACAGACAAGACTAGACAGACAAGACTAGACAGACAAGACTAGACAGACAAGACTAGACAGACAAGACTAGACAGACAAGACTAGACAGACAAGACTAGACAGACAAGACTAGACAGACAAGACTAGACAGACAAGACTAGACAGACAAGACTAGACAGACAAGACTAGACAGACAAGACTAGACAGACAAGACTAGACAGACAAGACTAGACAGACAAGACTAGACAGACAAGACTAGACAGACAAGACTAGACAGACAAGACTAGACAGACAAGACTAGACAGACAAGACTAGACAGACAAGACTAGACAGACAAGACTAGACAGACAAGACTAGACAGACAAGACTAGACAGACAAGACTAGACAGACAAGACTAGACAGACAAGACTAGACAGACAAGACTAGACAGACAAGACTAGACAGACAAGACTAGACAGACAAGACTAGACAGACAAGACTAGACAGACAAGACTAGACAGACAAGACTAGACAGACAAGACTAGACAGACAAGACTAGACAGACAAGACTAGACAGACAAGACTAGACAGACAAGACTAGACAGACAAGACTAGACAGACAAGACTAGACAGACAAGACTAGACAGACAAGACTAGACAGACAAGACTAGACAGACAAGACTAGACAGACAAGACTAGACAGACAAGACTAGACAGACAAGACTAGACAGACAAGACTAGACAGACAAGACTAGACAGACAAGACTAGACAGACAAGACTAGACAGACAAGACTAGACAGACAAGACTAGACAGACAAGACTGGACAGACAAGACTGGACAGACAAGACTGGACAGACAAGACTGGACAGACAAGACTAGACAGACAAGACTAGACAGACAAGACTAGACAGAAAAGACTAGACAGAAAAGACTAGACAGACAAGACTAGACAGACAAGACTAGACAGACAAGACTAGACAGACAAGACTAGACAGACAAGACTAGACAGACAAGACTAGACAGACAAGACTAGACAGACAAGACTAGACAGACAAAACTAGACAGACAAGACTAGACAGACAAGACTAGACAGACAAGACTAGACGGACAAGACTAGACAGACAAGACTAGACAGACAAGACTAGACAGACAAGACTAGACAGACAAGACTAGACAGACAAGACTAGACAGACAAGACTAGACAGACAAGACTAGACAGACAAGACTAGACAGACAAGACTAGACAGACAAGACTAGACAGACAAGACTAGACAGACAAGACTAGACAGACAAGACTAGACAGACAAGACTAGACAGACAAGACTA
Source organism: Phosphuga atrata (assembly GCA_944588485.1). Classification (NCBI taxonomy): domain Eukaryota; kingdom Metazoa; phylum Arthropoda; class Insecta; order Coleoptera; family Silphidae; genus Phosphuga; species Phosphuga atrata. Next base: position 47,459,336 of record OX155892.1, read on the forward strand.
GACAGACAAGACTAGACAGACAAGACTAGACAGACAAGACTAGACAGACAAGACTAGACAGACAAGACTAGACAGACAAGATTAGACAGACAAGACTAGACAGACAAGACTAGACAGACAAGACTAGACAGACAAGACTAGACAGACAAGACTAGACAGACAAGACTAGACAGACAAGACTAGACAGACAAGACTAGACAGACAAGACTAGACAGACAAGACTAGACAGACAAGACTAGACAGACAAGACTAGACAGACAAGACTAGACAGGCAAGACTAGACAGACAAGACTAGACAGACAAGACTAGACAGACAAGACTAGACAGACAAGACTAGACAGACAAGACTAGACAGACAAGACTAGACAGACAAGACTGTCTAGTCTTGTCTGTCTAGTCTTGTCTGTTTCGTTGAGGCGAGCGGACGTGTTCTTAAGTGCTCCGTGCAAGTTTGAATATCTGTTTGAGTGCAGTTTTTTTCTCAAGGTTTTGCCTCTTATATGGTGCTACATATAAGAGTTTTTGGAATTGGATTTTAGTTTGACTTTGTTTTGGAATTATCTTTAGTTTGATTTTGGTTTGAATTTATTTACTTTTTTTTAATTTATTTTTTTATTTCGAAATTTATTATTAAATTACATTCAGTTAAAAAAAACCCGTGCATGCTCATTGCGTGTGTTACAAACTGCAAACCTTCTAGTATTCAGTTAGTGAGTTTTTTTAAACACAGACTAAGCTAATTAAACTATAAAAGATAGTGACTGTGCAAATTTTGTCGCTGTGAGGCGATAAGAATATCAGGTAGAAAAGAAAAAAGAGAAGATAAGAAAAACAGTGAATTGAGCTACATATATCTGCTTGCCCGTACTTTCAAATAAAACTTTAGTGGCGCAGTCAGTGCAACGCACGACTACGGGTTCGCGTGTGTCGAGTTCAAAACTGCTACCGGCAAAATTATTTTTTAAGCTTTTCGAGCAAATATTGATTCCATCCAGAATCCCATGTGGCAGGGGAATTAAAATGGACTCTTTTGTTACCAAAGTTGGTAAGAGCGGGGTTGCAGGGGATATATCAAGAAACAGATTAGGACATATGAGGAGCCAATCCATTGGGGAGGCTACAAAGAAACGCAAAGTGGCGGATAGGCTGTCCACGGATGAAACTATTGAGCCTTACAAGAGGACGGAATGCCCGATTGTCTTCACTATCGTGGAGACCATCGGGGCTCTTAGCAAACAGGTGGAGGACCTGGAAAAAGCCATCGCGGCTAGTCCAAGTACGAAAAGGGAAATAAGGGAGATAGCAGCAAGAGTAAAGAAGTCAGCGAACGTCTTCTCGCGCGATTCGGTCGCTAGCTGGTTGGAGCAGCACCGCTTCGAGCCCATCGAGAAGTTAACATTCGACGTGGAAGTGCAAACAAGGGAGACGGAAATTGAAAAAGAAAACTTACGTACGGAAATCGGTACACAAACTGGCAAAAGTAGCCTAGAAACGAACGAGGAAAGAGACGTGAGGAAGTTATGTGAGGAGATAGATATGGGAAATACGTATGAAAATTTCCAACAAGTAGCCTCAAAAGACTGGCCCTCGGCAGCTTTCAGAAAAGCAAAGGAAGGATTCGGAAATATGCTACTAGCCCCTCACGATTGGGATCTAGCATGGTTCGTGTCGGATGACATGCATCCTGACTCAGGCGTACCGACAATGCTCTGTCAGGCATATTCGCGACCATTGGTGGTTGGAGCCCAAGAAAAGAAGACCGGCAACCTCATATACCTTAAGCACTCAATCGATGAACCAACAGAATCGGGCGACATCAACAGCACGACACGATACATATATAATTTAGTAACTAGAGAAAAGTCGGATGGCGCCCTTAGCCCAGAAAAGATGCACGACAGCCTGCAGAAGCTTAAAAACCAAATGATACTACAAGGCAGGACTAAACTCGCCTTCGCTAAATCCATGGTCCCAGAATGGCCAACAATTAAAAAGCAAATAGAATTTGCATTTGCCAAGACAGAGGTGGATATACGAATATACTCACCATTAAAACCGACTAAAGATTCATTAAATGAAAATACGGAGAAATGGACAGAAGTCACAAACCGTAAAAATAAAAAAGAAAAAGAAGAGAAACGGGGGAAAAGGCACACGGATGCAGTCCTCATTAAGGCAAACGGAAAAACATACGCTGACCTTTCAAAATGGTTAAAGACACAGTTGATCCAGAAGCTGCAGGAGCTAACATCGAAGCGGTCCGGAAAACTAGAAACGACGAACTGCTTCTAGAAGTAAAAAAGGGCGAGGCTGAAAGTCTCAAACAGGTCATCGAACAAAAACTTCCGGACATAAAAATCCGTGCTACAAACCAACACACTATCCTTAATATTAGAGATCTTGACTCGGTTACGACGAGCGAAGAAATAATGGTGGCACTTCAAGACGTAATTGAGATAAGAAAAGAGCAAATAGAAATAAAAAACATCTGACCCGCGTATGGAGAGACCCAGGTGGCTACAGTATAACTTCCCCAGAAACAAGCAGAGGAACTTATAGAGAAAGGAAAATTAGAGGTAGGATGGGAACATTGCAGGGTGAGAGAAAGGATCCAACTGATGAGATGCTACAGATGTTGGCATGTAGGGCACCATGGTACTGCGTGCGACGGACCAGACAGACAGAAACTGTGTTTTAAATGTGGCAAAGAAGACCATAAAGCAAATGATTGCAAAAATGAAATGTTTTGCCCAATCTGTAATAAAAAGGTCACCGGGCTGATTCCGGAATGTGCCAGGAATTTAAAAAAGCTTTATGGGAGGCGAAGCGAGCTAGATGGCAAAGAAAAAATGTCTAAAATCTTACAAGTTAATACCATGAGATGCCGTGCAGCATACGACCTGCTTATTGCAACAGCGTTTGAACTTGGGGCAGACATATTGCTCGTTAGCGAACCTAACAAAAAGTTGGTCAATAATGCAGACTGGTTTACGGACATTAAAAAAGATGTAGCCATCAGGGTTATGAATCACGAAATACCTGTGATCAAAGCAGGAAACGGACCCGGATTCGTACGGGTAGAACTACAGCTGTACATTATATACAGTTGCTACTTTTCACCTAATGAAAACGCAGAAGAGCTGGCCAAATCACTAGGGGCACTAAATGAAGACATAAGAGGTCAGGGAAAGAAAGCAATAATAGCTGGCGACTTTAACGCTAAGTCTCCCTACTGGGGATGTCCAAAGATGGACAAAAGAGGAGACCTGGTCATGGATTGGGCAGCCGAACTTGACATCGTTCTCCAAAATAAAGGAGCAGCATATACGCTCGTTAGAGGAAATGCCCAATCCATTATAGACCTTACTTTCACCACAAATGACATATCAAATAAGATTAAAGACTGGCAAGTGCTCGATAGAGAGAGCTTGAGCGATCACCGCTATATACTGTACAGCATAGAAGAATCCAGAAAACAAATTAGCCATGGAAAAATAAGTGGATGGAATTTGAAAAATTTTGACAAAGACAAAATCAAAACTAGCTTGGAAATAGAAGTAGCAAGTACGCATACGCGAAGCGCGGATGCCCTGGTACAAGTAATGAGGAAGGCATGTGATGCAACTCTAAAAAAGAAAAGGGGATCACCAAGGAAAAAGGCTGTGTATTGGTGGAATAATGAAATTGCCAGCACTAGGACTAAATGTATTTCGGCAAGAAGAAGAAGCCAACGACAACAAGCTAAAAAAGGCGGGGACGATAACTTGAATGGTCTGAAAGACGCGTACAAAAAATTGAAGAAAGAGTTACGCAACCTAATAAATAAAGCAAAAAGGGACCATTGGAGAAAACTTTGTGAGGATCTCGACGAGGATATATGGGGAGACGCATTCCAAACCTGCAAAAAAAGGCTTAAAATTCAACACCCAGGAGTACAAATGACGATGGAGAGAACACTACAAGTGGTTCAAGACCTATTCCCACGTCAAGAACCCTTTATCTGGAACCAACCCAAAGTGACCGAAGTACCACTATTTAAAGAAGAGGAACTAGTACATGCCACGAATCGCATACGAAACGGAAAGGCCCCAGGACTGGACGGCGTGCCACCCGAAGTCGTGAAAACCACCGCTCAGCAAGAATCTACGTTTATGCTCGAAGTTATGAACAGTCTGCTGCTTGCTGGAAATTTCCCAGACAAGTGGAAACGTGCACGATTAGTTCTTCTAAAGAAAGGAGACAAGCCGATTGATCAACCATCATCGTACAGACCTCTATGCCTGCTAGACGTAGCTGGAAAACTGTTTGAAGCACTTTTACTGGCAAGATTACAAAAAGAACTTGATGCCGGAATTGGATTATCCGACAGACAGTATGGATTCAGAAAAGGCAGGTTCACGACGGATGCAGTAAATGCAGTACTTAAGATCGCAGAGAAGGCAAGAGCAGGTACATCAAGAACCAGGAAAATCTGCGCACTAATAACTTTTGATGTGCGAAATGCTTTCAACACTGCTAGCTGGGAACTTATAATGGGTGAATTGACAAAGAGAAGCGTAGCCCCATACCTGCTGCGTATGTTAAGAAGCTATCTTAAAAACAGAAAACTGGTAGTGCAAGCTCAAAACAAGACGGTAGAAGTGGAAGTCAGTTGTGGGGTTCCACAGGGCTCAATTTTGGGCCCCACATTATGGAATGTCCTATATGACGACATCCTGAGATTAAAAGTGCCAGAGGGTGCCACACTCATTGGATTTGCGGACGATTTAGCCTTGGTTGTAACCGCAAAAAATGAACACGGGATAAGACAAACTGCCAACCAGGCGATAGATATTGTAAGCAAGTGGATTACTTGTAGAAAATTAAAACTGGCGCCTAAGAAAACCGAAGCGGTCCTGCTGACTGGACAAAGAAGGCTATTGGCAATAAAATTTAAAGTGGGTGAAATAGAGATAATCCCAAAACAGCAGATAAAATACTTAGGACTTATAATCGACAAAGGACTTACTTTCGCTGCACATCTCTCAGAGGCTGCAGGAAAAGGTTTAAAAACATTGGGCGCTATAGAACAACTAATGCCAAACGTGGGAGGACCCAGAAGTTCAAAGCGCAGACTATTGAGCAGTGTGGCACAATCGGTTATGCTCTATGGAGCTCCAGTGTGGGCAAACAGAATGGAAACCGGAAGGAATGAACAAAAACTGGCATCCGTACAGCGTAAGATTGCTCTGCGGATATGCAGTGCATACCGTACGGTATCCGGGGATGCAGCTCTAGTAATCGCTGGCATTGCCCCAATCGACCTGCTCGCGAAAGAAAGAGCAGAGATAAGCAAGTCAGGCAACAAAATACGTTTCAGACAGAAAGCCAGAAAAAATCTCTTTAATGAGTGGCAGCAAAAATGGGAACATACAGAGAAAGGCCAGTGGACTAGGCTTCTCATTCCGAACATAAGTATATGGATAAATAGAAAATACGGAGAAGTGAGTTATCACTTAACTTAATTCCTATCCGGCCACGGTTGTTTTCGAGACTTTTTGCACCATATTGGCAGGGCAGCTGATAACACGTGTATATATTGTGGAGAAATAGATACAGTAGACCACACAATTTTTGAGTGTTACAGATGGGAAAGTGACAGAGAGAAAGTTATTCAAAGCTTGGGTACTCTAAGAACTCTAAGTACTCTAAGACTAGACAGACAAGACTAGACAGACAAGACTAGACAGACAAGACTAGACAGACAAGACTAGACAGACAAGACTAGACAGACAAGACTAGACAGACAAGACTAGACAGACAAGACTAGACAGACAAGACTAGACAGACAAGACTAGACAGACAAGACTAGACAGACAAGACTAGACAGACTAGACAGACAAGACTAGACAGACAAGACTAGACAGACAAGACTAGACAGACAAGACTAGACAGATAAGACTAGACAGACAAGACTAGACAGACAAGACTAGACAGACAAGACTAGACAGACAAGACTAGACAGACAAGACTAGACAGACAAGACTAGACAGACAAGACTAGACAGACAAGACTAGACAGACAAGACTAGACAGACAAGACTAGACAGACAAGACTAGACAGACAAGACTAGACAGACAAGACTAGACAGACAAGACTAGACAGACAAGACTAGACAGACAAGACTAGACAGACAAGACTAGACAGACAAGACTAGACAGACAAGACTAGACAGACAAGACTAGACAGACAAGACTAGACAGACAAGACTAGACAGACAAGACTAGACAGACAAGACTAGACAGACAAGACTAGACAGACAAGAATAGACAGACAAGACTAGACAGACAAGACTAGACAGACAAGACTAGACAGACAAGACTAGACAGACAAGACTAGACAGACAAGACTAGACAGACAAGACTAGACAGACAAGACTAGACAGACAAGACTAGACAGACAAGACTAGACAGACAAGACTAGACAGACAAGACTAGACAGACAAGACTAGACAGACAAGACTAGACAGACAAGACTAGACAGACAAGACTAGACAGACAAGACTAGACAGACAAGACTAGACAGACAAGACTAGACAGACAAGACTAGACAGACAAGACTAGACAGACAAGACTAGACAGACAAGACTAGACAGACAAGACTAGACAGACAAGACTAGACAGACAAGACTAGACAGACAAGACTAGACAGACAAGACTAGACAGACAAGACTAGACAGACAAGACTAGACAGACAAGACTAGACAGACAAGACTAGACAGACAAGACTAGACAGACAAGACTAGACAGACAAGACTAGACGGACAAGACTAGACAGACAAGACTAGACAGACAAGACTAGACAGACAAGACTAGACAGACAAGACTAGACAGACAAGACTAGACAGACAAGACTAGACAGACAAGACTAGACAGACAAGACTAGACAGACAAGACTAGACAGACAAGACTAGACAGACAAGACTAGACAGACAAGACTAGACAGACAAGACTAGACAGACAAGACTAGACAGACAAGACTAGAAAGACAAGACTAGACAGACAAGACTAGACAGACAAGACTAGACAGACAAGACTAGACAGACAAGACTAGACAGACAAGACTAGACAGACAAGACTAGACAGACAAGACTAGACAGACAAGACTAGACAGACAAGACTAGACGGACAAGACTAGACAGACAAGACTAGACAGACAAGACTAGACAGACAAGACTAGACAGACAAGACTAGACAGACAACACTACAGACAACACAAGACAGACAAGACTAGGCACACAAGACTAGACAGACAAGACTAGGCAGTCAAGACTTGGCATACAAGATTAGATAGACAACACTAGACAAACAAGACTAGGCAGACAACACTAGACAATCAAGTCTAGACAAACAAAACCAAAGTTCCGTAAAAGTCCTTTCCTATACAATATGCCTAGACTAGCTTGTCTAATCTAGGTTATTTAGTCTTCTATTTAAAATTCGTAAGTAATGTGAGTGCTGCTTAATATATCTCGTATTTCTACTTCTGCGTCACAAATCCTGAAGAGTTTCGGCATGGTTGATTATATACAACCTGCCTTTTCAACAACCCATTCTATACAACACTCATAATCTTATTTATTGTAATTATAAAGATTGTAAAGAGCGTGTTTGAGAACGTAGAAAATAGGAGTTCTATGACCGATACTGCTAAGTTTTATTTATAAATATAGATTTATGCTAATTTTGGATCATAGAATCAGCCCAATTGCAATTAGTCAATTAAAACTACCTTAACCCTTTGAGTACGTATTTATTTATAGAATGCACTCCTAGTGAAACATATGCATGACGAGTCTCAGCCGTCAAATGCACCCAAAGGGTTAATCCAGTTAAAAGGAAAACTTTAAATGAACCATAACCACACACGTTTCAAATTTTACAAAAATGTAAAAAACTAATTTAAAGTAAAATTAAGAATTTTATAGCTCTGTATAATGTTATTAATTGAATTTTATGGAATTACAAGAAAATTTTTATTTTAGAATATCATTTTTCTGCCTAGACACAAAAATGATTACATTCACTGTGCAAGCAAAAAAGTAATTACTTTTATTTCGACGAATAATAATATCCCGTTTACCATGAAACTAAGTTATGAGGGTATTAGGTTTTTTGACGTTTGGAATTAATAGTCTATGTCAAAGGTCGATAATTGTGTTTTTTTTTAAGATTTCCGATACATTTATTTATTTAACCTCTTTTCCACGTTTAATAAGCTTGTGATATAAATCAAAGCAAATAACATGTGGTTTAAATCAAACGCATGGGATTTTACACAACATTTTTTTAATTTTGCAAAGCCAAGGTTCTGATTGACTAATTCTATTAGGATTTAATTCGCAAAATTGCCAAAATGCAAAACCAAATACCTCGAAAAAAGGTTGCATGGCTTTTAGTTCAAATAAACCAGCTTAATCCGCACTGAATAATTCAGTTAAATAGTCCAAGCAGTGCACATCCAAAATCAATTAAACTTGTTATTCCACGAATTCACATCATCTAGTTTCTTCGCAAATCATAGAAAAAGCTTATAGGTTTGTTCTTTACACAAAGTGTCACTTTTGCTTCCAATAGCGTAATATACTATTATTAATGGAAACGTGTCCCTTTTACCCGTATTAACAAAATATACTATTATTATTGATAAAAATAACTTTCCCATCTCTGTGGTCGCTTTAAAAAAAATCTTAACGGAAACTCGATAACTAAAATTATGCAAATAAAATTATGCAACTAAAATTGCCCCGTCATAAATGCTACACTTATATATTTTTTGCTCAATCTGTTCTCATTATGATAATTACATGTTATACAGAGTTGACTTTCAATTCATTAAACATTCAAATTATCTGGTTAGAAAACAAACCGCAATCTAATCTTATTATAGAACACAATATTATTATATATATTAGTCTATATAATCAACAAAACAATTTTTTTTTATCTAATCGTGATGTACATACGTCGAGCCCATTGTTCTCACCCACAATACGGTTTGGAATTTAATTTGGATTTTAACCTTTGTTTATCAACTCGCAGGTTAATTATTATGAACAAATGACCTTGTAAATTTACTTATTATTGCCAATTCTTATAAGAAAACAGCAAATTTTTATATTGCCAACGTGAATGTTCGTATTATAATTCAATAAACAACTTTGGTTTTATTAGAAAAAATAATAACAAACTGTATTTATTATTTCTTTCTTAAAAAAAAACTGATGAAATACATACACAAAATAATATGAAACTAAAGCAAGTCAATCTAGAGAAGACTAAACAAGATTGGGCAAGAATAGGTAAGATTGGACAAAAATAGATACGATTAAACAAGAATAAGTAAGGTTCAAGGTTCCATTTTATGTCCTCTTTGGTATAACATGCAAATTATAGCTTCTCTAGTCTCCATCTTTTAATACAGTGTTTCTTCCCAAACTTTGCACCTATGGGTATCCCTTTCAAACATTTTTAACCCCTTCGTACCTCGATAGTTGAAAAGTTTTGAGATATGCTATTAAAACAGAAACTATACTGATATTGTTCGAGTAATATCTAATGTAATAGTAATATAGTAAATCCCCACAATGGAGAATAAAAAAAATGATTTTTTGGTGAAAATGTTGTTCTTCTTCTCTTTAAGAGACTTGCCTTTAAATACGTAAATACAATCTTCAAATTTTCAATCTTTTATTTGTCGTCAGCATTTGGTAAAATAACTCTTGGTTACACAAAAATTATAAAAGAAAACAGTAATTTAAAAATAGAAGAAACATAAGTTTTGATTTGTATTGTATTAATTATCTGTCAAAGATGATTAAACTATTGCAAATTAACAGCTAATTCACAGGATTTAAACTTTATATAAAAAGTAATATTTGAAGCACTAGTTTTTATGTAATTTACATATTGCTATTTGTCTTTTTATTTTCGCTTTGTCACACACAAAAAAGAGAAAAATTAAAAAATCTTCTCGTACCCCTTTCAAACCTTTGGTGTACCCCTTGGGGTACGCGTACCACACTTGTGGAAAACACTGTTCTAATACATTCTCAATTTTCCATTAATTCTTAATCTTCCATTCATTCTCCACCTTCTATTGATTCTCCATCTTTTTACATTTAGACACAAGAGCGAACAATAAGACACCAACAACAATATATCAAACTAATCGACACTTAATAAGACTTAACAAGATTGCACAAGAATAATTGGGACTGAAAGAACGCAGACTGGAACAGATTAGATAAGACAAGAGAACTCTAGACTACAATCTCGTAATTCTAGTTTTATGATATGTTTAGGATTATGAAGTGTTTCTGCAAGGTTCCAATATCCGTTTATTTATATTAGAGATGCCGCCACGAATAGTGATTTTGCCGAATACTGAACATCCTGCCACGCACTTGGCCGAAGCGCCGAATATTCGGACTCGGATAGTCGGCGGCTTTTGCGTAAACGGCACCACTTTCGAAAAATGAGTGCAACTGGCGGCAGCTTTGGTCGCGGCACGCATTATTTTTTATTGTTATTGTCAGATTGAGTTACTAGTCTGTAAAAGTTTATACAGTTAAAAAAATATCGCTATTTGTTCATACAAAGCAAAACATGGCACCAATTAAATAGCATATTTGAAAATGTTATCAAATTTGTAGTGAAAACAATAAACTAGCTTTGTGTTTGCTTGTAACAAGATCTCACGTGGTGGGGAAGGAAAGAAAGCAAGTAAAATCTTATTACGTATTAATGAAATGAAACAATTTTAATTATATCTATTATTTAGCTAGCGAGCGTAATTTGTTATTTCTTGTTTTAATGCACGGTTTTTATTTCAGATGTAGTATTTCGTAGATATATTTTATTTTTAGGAGGCATACCGACACTATATAATAATATACCTATTAATTATCTTTAGAATTCAGAAAATCCAGAAAAATAAAAGTTTAAACCAGTAATGTTCGGTAATTTCATTTCTTGGGTTCCGAGATAGTTAACTCGTACCAGTACGGTTTTATTCATTTTGGTGTCAGATTTTTCATTAATTACATTTTGTATCCATTTTTTCGTTTCCAGCTACAACTTCTTTAACCAACCTCCAAACCAAATATGCCGAGGAGTATGCTGGTAGGAGGAGATGATGGTAATCTTACTCTACCGATTCCAGAATACTGGCAGTACCAAGTACGTTAGAAAAGAAACAGTTGAACAACTTGAAACAACTCTGAAGGAAACAATTTAAAGTACATTGTTGTCGGATTTTAATGGACCGAAATCAAGAAAATATTATTTAATCGGTGAAATAATGATTGCCTTAGACAATGAACCATTATCACATGTTGAACGAGCCGGCTTCCAAAGGCTTATGGAAAAAGCAGTACTTCAATACAAAATACCTGGCCGCACTATGACCGAGAAAATTATTCCTGATACTAACTACTATCCCGTCTTCCCCAGAAGAATATATAAATATATATATATATATATATATATATATATATATATATATATATATATATATATATATATATATACTAAGAAGACCCCATTAAGAGCCCTCGAGGTGCAAGAAAGAAAGTTCCTGAGACGGATAGTAGGACCAAGAAGTCTACCAGATGGAAGCCAATGGTATCAACCAAATCGTGAGCTATATAAACACCAAGAAAATCTCATAGATGTCATCAGAAGAAGGCGACTGGCTTTTTACGGACATCTATCCAGAATGGACTCAAACAGGTTATCCCATAGGATCTTCAAGGCTGGTAACAAGGACAAAGCTACTGGATTTTTGTGGATGAAGCAAGTGGAGAAGAATCTTTCGGAACTCCATATAATTCAAAATGACATAGCCGACCGGAGTAACTCTTAAAACTAAATCCTTCGTAACATCCCTCACAGAAGTTACCTACAGACCAAAAGACGAGACCAGGAAATGTTCTGAGGAACGTAAGATTGAATTTAGCCGGAAAATGAAGGACTAATGGGCCATCAGAAAAGCTCGAGGTACCAACAAGAAATCAGCTGCCAAACCTCCAACTAAGAACACCAATCGTGGCAAACAACGACAATGACATCAAGAAACAGCTAAAACACAAGCACCGTGGTCCATAGATGGCCCTAACGAAATTAATAAAAATAATAGAATATACTCTAAAATTGAAGCTAGTATTTCGCAAGCAACACCAATATCAGTAACATCAGATATGTAGACATGTCAGCAGTGTGGACAAGTTTTTTGAGTTTCACAGCGCATTGAAAATCTTCCAACTTTATTCTTGAACATGGCGTTTTAGCAAAGAAGCCGTTTGTTGGTTCACATACTGGTACCAATAATGCAAAAGAACTAAAACGTATTGAAGAAATATGGAATATTTCTCATATCAGCTTACATTTACTTGTCCACGATAGTGGAACCGATATGATAAAAGGTGTACGAGACGCAGAATATGATTCTGCCAGGTGTTTTATCCATTCACTACAACGAGCTATCGAGGAATCGTCAAAATCTGAAACGGAAATAACACAGATGGTAGCTGCTGCAAGACGAATTGTTACACATTTTAACCACTCAGGTATAGCAGAAGAAAACCTCAAACCCATTCGCCAAGAACTTGACTTGCCTTATTACAACAATTACACCAATTAGTGCAAGATCTAAGCACACGTTGGAATTCTACATACTATTTAATGAAGAGATTATTAGAACAAAAGCGAGCTGTTTCTTTATACATAAATGATCATGAGTTAATAAAAAATCTAACACCTTCTCAGTGGTTGTTACTGGAACAATGTATCAAACTCCTCAAACCATTTCAAGAGATAACAAAAATAACTAGGTCGGGTATTTCTTGCATATCCAAAGTGATTCCACACGTTGTCATATTGTTGAAATACCTGGGAAAGGAAGAGACAGCAGAGAACACCAAATTTGCTGAGAATGAGATCTTCACTACAAGCCGAGCTAGAAACACGGTTCAACTTTGATGAAAATGACAAATACTTGGTTGCCACTTTTGTTGACTCGTCTGAAAAACAGTTTCCTGGGATTAGTTCAAACACAAAGAGCAAAACAAAAAAATCTTTTAGAACCTCTGAAAATGAGTTGTGATTAGTCTTGTATAAACGATAATGATTCTTCTCCACTTCGTAAGAAAATACGTATCAATGAATATGATAAAACCATTGAAGTACTCGACAGTTTCGAGAATTGTTTTGAGGAAGTCGCTTCAGAAAATATGGAGAAACATGAGGATGTGGAAAAGAAAAGTCCTATTGCAAATGATATAACAGGAGTAAGGGACAACAGACCCTTATAAGTGGTGGTCAGCAAACGTACAGCAGTATCCAAAACTGACAGAATTCGCAAAAATGTATCTATCATCACCCGGTAGCAGTGTATACAGTGAGAGGCTATTTTATCAACAAATGCTGAAAAAATTATTTTCATTCATCACATTACCTCTGATAAATGATAAAAGTATTAATAAATTGTAATATTTTATTGGTAAAATATAATCATTTTTTAATAATTTGTGTGATTTTTTTTTCATGATTTAGTATTCGATATTCGGCTCAATAGCAATATTCGGTCGAATACCGAAAATTACAAAAGTGGCCGAATACCGAATAGATACCGAATATTCGTGGCATCTCTAATCTATATAATCGTTTTATAACTTTTTTATAAAAGACTTTTTTTATATAAGACTTTTAGTTAAAAGAAGACAAATTAATTTAAAACTAGAGAATACTGGACAAGACTAAACTAGATAAGACTTGACTAGACTAGGCAAGACTAGTAATTGTTATCGAAACATTTTACTGTTCATGTAATTTAATGATTTAAGAAGTAAAGAGTTATAAATTGATGTACAAAAATGTGCATAAACCAACTGCAAACGGCAAAACATAGAAAACACATTATTGACAACAATCAAACAATTATTGAAAAGAAAATGAAAAAATCGCAACGAAGTTTCAATTCAAAATGCTTTGTTTATGGTATGACTTATTTGTTACAAAAGTTATAAATGTACAAAAACGTGCATAAACCTACTGTAAACGTCAAAACATAGGAACCACGTTATTGAAATCAATCAAACAATTATTGAAAAGAAAATGAAAAAATCGCAACGGAGTTTCAATTAAAAATCCTTAGTGATATTATTTACTTGTTACATTTCAAACAAACAACAAACTTTATTAACTTATTGATTAAGAAACTTCCGATAAATAACCAAACATGCTCAGTTTTTAATCAAGAACGCACTGCACGATTGTGTAACAGTTTCATTCAAGAACAGACTAAACGAAACTAAATTAAGTTCTATATGATAAACTAAACCGATAAGACGATGAGAGAGCTGAAACAATGTATATGACCAGATGACTATAAAAAAAAACCGAACAGCACTAGATCAAGCAAGACCATAATGTTGGTAAGATTATACCAGACAATGCTAAACCAGACCAGATAATAGGTAAAACTACACTAAACTAGACCGGACGGGATAATACAAAACCCAACATTTAGCGTTAAACGAGACAGAGCAGGATAACATCAAAGAAATAGACTAATAAATAAGCTAATAAAAAACAAAAGTTTGTATACCAATAAATTATTTGTGTCACACTATAATTTATAAACTATTTTAAACATGACTACTAGTCCACTATAAAGCATCAATTCAATTAAAGAAAAGCAACTTAAACTATACGGTAATGCAAGTCTAGTTCACGACTGTTTCAAATTTCAAAATTACCAACTAATTCAACTTACGCGATTGCACCAATTTTAATTATAAAACAAACTGCGATTGATTCAATATACGCGATTCAACCAGTCTCCACTCAGGATTTACCGATTGCCGAGTGATTCAACTTACGCGATAGCACAAGTTTTAATTTTTAAACAAACTGCGATTGATTCAAGTTACAGCGCGTGATTCAGCGCGTCTTTGCTCACAAAAGCTTCGATTGCGACTGATCGGATTGATCCGGCTGCGGCTACTACTTGGGGCTAGTAAGAGTAGCGGCAGAAGCTTATGCGCAACTCAATGAGATAAACACAAAACAACTAAACCGTGATATAACAATAAATAAAGCGTGTTATTACGCATCGGCTTCTGGATTCGACCTTGAAAATGTACGGTAAATCTTATGTTGCTGTTGAATCGCCGATACTGTCGCAAATAGATTATCAAGAACTAAACCAAGAAGGCTACTTAATAATGGATAAAGTACATAAAATTATAAATATAATAAATACAATAAATTTGTCTGTCAAGGATTGACAACACAATTTTATCCATTTAGTTTTGCATATCAAGGTTCGCGTAACTGAATGTTGTTAATTTAATTTTGTCTAACAAGCTTTGTGCAACTCAAATTTACCCATATAAATTTGTCTTTCAAGGTTTACTCAAAACAATTTTGTCAATCTTGACCTTGTCTAACTATAACACATAAAAAATACAGACAATACTCTTTGCTATAAAATCCTTATAATATGGTGTAAACGTAAACAACAAGCTCTCGAATCATAGTAATCTGTATAATTTTTCTTATTTGCATTCTTTAATAAGAAAGTGAACTAATTTCTACTTTTTAAAAGCTTTTGGCATTGGAATATTATTTTTCACAAACCTGCCAAAAAAGTTCTGGATTGTCTAAATTTGTGGGGACCTTGCGGAATCATTGGTTTCAGTAAAATGTTTTGACTTTTGAACGAAAACTTTAGACGATTCAAAATATATAAATCTCTAGAAAGCTTGATCTGAAAATCATCCAAACTATGTATCTCAAATAAATGCCGAATATTAACATTTTGCAAACTAGTGCAAAAAGTGCCGATGTCTAATCTTTTAGAACCGAAAGTTCTATTTATATTCTATTCCATTTTAGATTGATGTAAAAGATGTATAAGTTAACTACAAATGTTATTGCCAACTAAAATTAATTACACAAAAGGTGAAATGTTCAGCCAGACAGGACAAAAGGAATTGGGTAAATGGGCTAGCGGACAGTGAAGAAGCGGCTAACTCACAATCAGTAAACAACTCAAAACAACTATAGAAAAAGCATAACCAGCCAGTTAGCTAAATGCAATCTGAAGACAGATCCGCCAATAATAAAATCTAGGAGAGGAGAAAACCTTACAACTGTCGAAAAACAAGTAAGGCCTACTGTCCACGTAGCCGCATAAAATACGCACGACATCGTCATTTTACACTTTTGTGCAGCTGGCTTGCATTTTGCGTGGAAAGGAACGAAAGTGTGTCCACGGTGCGGCATCGTCGCATTTGCGCATCGTCAGACTTTCGTCATGCAGGTCGTGCAGCAGCCTGCACTACAAATGGCACCACCATGCTGCGAGGACGCAAAAACACGTGTAGTCACGTGTAGCGACTAGAGGGTATCTTTTCCCGTATATTTTTTTTTCGGGGAAACGGGAAATATAAATTTATTTTCCAGGGAATCGCCTGAGAGGACTGCTATTTTATTAATAAAGCGTTTTCTACTTTATTTAACTTTGATTTATTTTAATTTTATAACAATAATTACTGTACACATACAAATAAACTACGGTCTAATAGAGAAATTGGAAATCAAAGAGAGGAGAATCCTTAGGAAGATCCTAGGCCCGGTAAAGGTAAATGGGGAATTCCGAAGACGGCATAACTCTGAGCTCTATGAACATATTGAGATGCTCTCTGACTGTGCAAGGAAAAGAAGAGTAGCTTTCTATGGCCACGTTGCAAGATTGCCTCCAAACCTAACCAACCGTCTGTTCACCTTCTGGCAAAACAGGAAGCTTCGCACCACTTGGTTGACAGAGACCGAGAAGGATATTAAAGAACTGGGAATAACAGATCTCAAAAACAGACAGTCTGTGAGACGCACCCTGAAGGAAGACCGTGAATTTCAGGAAAAAACTCGAAGGAAAGGTACCCCCTGGACAGAGAGAAAGAAGTTACACCGGCAGAAGATGCGAAAATACTGGGCAAAGGTCAAAGCCCAACAGTTGAACAAGCGTGGTCCAAAGTAGGCCTATACGAAAGAAGAAGAAGAAGAACTATACACATACAAATAAAATGTTTACAACTTACCTCAAAGCTATAAGTATCCTTTCTTCCTCGCATTACAGTATTTCGTTTTTGTATTAAAGGTCCAACAATAGAGACTAATATTCGGTAGCTATTTTTAGAAATTCGGTAAAATGATTGGAAATAGGAATCATCTTCCGATAGCTCTCTTGCAGCAACAAATAATTTGCAATTAATGTTTTTTGCAATAAATGGATGAAGCCAATACAATCTGTCTATATCGTCGGCTTCTAATAAAATTGTATGCTGCAATCACGTCTTCATCATCGCTTGATCAACATTTGAGCAACTTGAGCAACATTTTAGCAGTGAAATAAAAACGTGCTTCCACGTCGCTAAACTTGAGAGAAATAAATCCAAAAAGGGATTACTTTTATGATAGGGTAAATTCCAGTAATCCTACGAAGAATATATAAGTTTAGATATTCTACGAACTTCATTCAGGCCGATCATTTTGTTTTGGGCCGATTATGACATAATTATTTCTATAACTCAACGAACAGTACGAAAGTAGATTAGACTGGAACAAAAAGGGGCAGTGAAGTAAAAACGTGCTTCCGCGTTGTTAAACTTGACGAGATAAAATAAACCGTTTTGTAGTTTGCGTCACGAATGTATGACGATTGCGTGGACGTATCTAAGATGTAAATGACGCCTCTCGTCATTTGTAGGTTTGCAGGCATTCGTCAAATCACGCCTCCGTGGACAGTAGGAAACAGTAGGACAGTAGGAACCAACAAAAGAAATAGTACCAGAAGCCGGTACAAACGAAGGAAATATCACAAACAACGTGATTATTGACTGCAAGATCCCAAGCAAGAGAGAAATAGTAACGGTGATCCGACACCTGAAAGCGGGAAAAGCGGTTAATATTCCAACAGAATTATTTAAACAATTTCCTGTTGAAATTTCCAACATACTGCACCCAATTATTACCAATTCTTGGGGGGAGGAGCAGTGTCCAAGCTCAATCAAGGAGGGACTAATTAGTAAACTGACAAAGAAGGGAGATGTAATTCAATGCAAGAACTGGAGGTGAATAACCCCATTAAACATTATAAACAAAATCATAATGACGGCCAACAAGGTCAGGTAGGTTGGCGTAATTGATCCAATACTAATGCAAGAACAAGCAGGGTTCCTTCAAAACTACGAGTTTACTCACCATTTCAACACATTGAAGATCATAATAGAGCAGTCAATTGACTCCAAACCCCTTTGTACCTAAAATTCGTACCTAACGACTTCAAACAAGCCTTTGACACAATATGTTCTCTGGCATATGATGGAAAAGAGTGGGATCCCCCAAAAACTTATAAATGTGACCAAAGTGCTGACCCAGGCGCTGTATGCAGTCTTAAGGTTGGTTTACGACGAACATAACTTAAGGGAACACGACGGGACGTTACATAACGTAAGCCTAAAACACTTTATTTTATATGCGTTCGATTACGATCGACGTGATGTGAGAAGAATCAGAACTTAACACAACGTGAAAGCTTGCCAATGTCAAACTTCACGTCGCGTTACGTCAAGTCGGGCTGTTTCACGTGCCTCTTTCGGCCAATCAAGGGGATCTCGATTCTTACGCACATGCGCTCGAATTCAAAAGTGACATTTGGCATTGTATTGCGCCATTATATTGACAAAATTAAATTGAAAAAATGATAATGCCTCACAGCAGAATTCATTTTGAACTACCAACGCTGTCAAATTACTTTTCAAAGCACGCTGTCAAATTACTTTTCAAAGCACGCTGTTTTACGGCACGTTACGGCGATCGTAATTTTACAAACATACCTCAGCGTTAAGTTAATGTCGCGTCCCGCTAGGTTAAGTTCTTCGTAAACTCGACATTACACAATGGCAAGCTAGACAGCAGGATCAAGGATCTCAGAGAAATTGAGATATGCGGATGATATATGTGTGCTTCGTCACACATACCGACATGCGTGCTAAGCTGAAGAGCGCAACATCGGAGTTGGCGTAGTACTACCTCAAAACGAAAGTAGTGAATAAACTGCCGCAACCGACAGCCCATGTCAATCTACGAAGCATTGATCGAATGAGTGGACTTTACCGCATATGCAGGCCTACGCCCCTGATGGCAATCTGCCGTATACAAAAAGAACACCAAACTTCGAATTTTTTATGCAACCGTTAAACCAGTCCTGCTGTATGTATGTGAAACTTGGAAGGTGACAAAACAGCTAACTCACCGGCTCCAAACTTTTCATAACAAATGTCTAAGACGCATCCTGGGAATTTTCTAACCAAACATAATTTCCAACGAAGAATTGCAATTGAACTTATAGCCGTGCAAATAAAAAAAAAGAAAGTGGAAATGGATAGGGCATACTCTGCGACGTAAAAGAAGCGGAAGATGCAGGAAAAACGTGAACGGAAGTTAAGAAACTCGCAATCAACAGGGTCAGATGGAAGGCTTTTGTCGAGGCTGTATGTTCCACAAGGAATGTTTGCGAAATTATATGTAAAATTAATGATATCTTTTGTAAATTCCAGGGGACAAACATATTAGAAAAATTTTGTTTAATTAATAATTTTATTGCAAAATAAAGTTAATTTATATTTTGCAAAAATTGCGAAATTGCAAACTCAAAATTTTGGAACAATTTAGATTTTTTTTTAATTTGTTCAAAATTTTCTCTTAATTAAAATTGAAACAACTAATTCTTTGACTTATATTCAATCAATATATTTGCAATACTGGTGAAAGGATTCTTACCCAACTCTCTTTACGCTTAATATTGTTAATACAAATTGCACAACGATTGCACATTGCAAAATTTTTAAGCTCAAAACACATGTGCGCACCTTCTACAAATTTAAAAGATAATTTGCATCAATGGGAAAAATATTCAAGGCTAGTTGAGTATACTGAACCATTTAATTTCAACTCATTATTAGTAGCAAGTCGCAGTAAAAGTCGCTTGAGTAAAAGTCGCATTGTTTTTTTACGTTTTTCTTTTAATTGTCCACTTCCTCGATTGTAATTTCCTAATTTATATTTAATTAGCAAAATTCCACGTTTATATTTTGTATAGTAATTGTCGGGAAATTCTTAGGAAGTTTCCCGAGAAAAACTAGTCTAACTTTACATTTTCTACATAGAGATGTTTTTCTAGGCATGTTTGTCTTGCACACCTGTCCAATCTTAACCTCTCTAGTCGTACCCGAATAGTTAGTGTGGCTTGTTTGTCTTATCTGTCCAATCTTGCACTCTCCCGCCGTGCCAGATTAGTTAGTAAGAGTTGACACTAAATATTCCGTAAGATTTTATTATATGAACATCCATCGGCTACAAAGATGCGTCAAAGTTAGACAGAACAATTTATTCATCAATTTAGTACTGTGTAGTCGTACCCGATTAAATAGTTAAAAATCTCATTGTAAGACTCGATACTAGTTATCCCGCAAAGTTTTATTATATGATCTTCCATAGAATACACAGATTCGTTAAAGTTAAAAGAGTAATTTAGTCATCAATTACAATAGTGGTAAACCGAAAATTTAGCTAGCATTGATTACTTATTTCCCTATTTGCAGTTTTTGTAAGTCTATTCAGGTGGTCTGTATTTTGTCTCGTCTATATATCGAATATCTATTAATATTAGACCTGGTTAAACTAGGTGAAAATATTGAGTGTATCGGCCTTTTGCCCTTGTGGTCTGGCCGTCGATCGTGAAAATAAAACTGGCCGACGTATTTCTGTCTCTTTTCTTATCTGCACCGTTTTGGCAGGGCTCCAGAGCGGAATTTGGACAGAGGACAAGTGCAAAAACATAAAACACATGCGTCCGCTTCTGAATAATATTATTAGTTGATCGTAATGAAAATTGCAAATTTACTCGAATAGAACTAAATGCAGCGCATCTTTGTCCTAGATTGACGAAGCAATTTATTTCGCCTAAAGGACAAACATTGTTTTACGTTTATTGGAAATTGCAACAACTTTCGCAAATCGGGAAGATGACAAATAATGAGTTTGCGTCAAGCAATCGATATTTTCCAGCTGAAATCTAATTATTTTGATTGATTTTACTTTTATTATTCAAAAAAAACATATACAGAATTAAAATCAGCTGTTTAGGTACAACAGTCATTAAAAGACATCCTATAATAGGATCGTAATTATAAAGTTTAACCAGATCACAACAACAAAAAAATCGTGTGCTAAATTTAGTCATCGTAATAAATCGAGATTCTCTTCCTTAATTTTATATATAAAACGTTGCTGGGTGCTGTTACTTTCTGATACCGTTATATTTAGAATAAATTAGGCAAAAAAATAAACTTGTTTAGTTACTTGGCTAAGTAGAGACAACAATAAGTAATGTCTAGTGGAATGGATATACAGGGTGTGACAAAATTCCACCGACAAACTTTCAGGTCTGATTCTATGATCCAAAACAAGCAAAATCGCTGTAATAAAGAACGAAGAGCGCATTTTAAAACGACATGTTTCTCACTGTTCGAACTTTACAACCATACAACCTTTATGGGCATAATTCAAAAAAATAATTAAAAAACCATACAAAACATACATAATAAGCAAACAAAAGTATAAAACTAAAACAAAAACCTCATTTAAAAGAACAAAGAAATTTTACCACCCTATAAACATAGACATAAACACCTGCATATCGCTCATATACCTACTCTTCAAATCCTACTCAACAAACTTTACAAATTAAACCGCAACAGTCAAAAAACTACCCCGTCGCACTTGCTCTTTCCACCTTTTCACTCTGATTAAAAACGACAGTCGCTTCGTGGCAGGAACTCCTCAAGTGCTCTGACTGGAGTTTCGTACACCATGGTTTTCAGATGACCCCATAAAAAAAATCCAGATAATTCAGATCTGGGGAGCTGGCCGGCCAGTATCGGATTGTTCGTGCCTATCCATTTATCTGGATACCTAGCATCGAGACATGCACGGGCCTGCAGACTAAAATGTGTTGGTGCACCGTCATGTATAAACCACATTTCATGTCTCAGTTGTACATCGACCGAGTCTAATCAATTGAGCAAGTCATTTTCCAGAAAATTTCTGTAAGCCGCCCCCGTTAAGCGACCCGGAAACATAAATGGATCTATCAAATCGTTGCCAACAATTCCACACCAAACATTACATCAAAATCTGTGTTGATAACCTCTACCATGTTTTGTGTGAGAATTTTCTTTAGTTCACAAGTACATGATATGGCTATTGAACATCACTCCCCTTGTAAACGCAGCCTCATCCGTAAAAAGTATCAACTCTGGAAACCGTTCATTCTGTTGTTTGCTGTTCAAGAACCCCCTACAAAACTGTACTCGTGGAGTAAAGTCATTACAAGTCAGCGCCTGGACTTCGTGAATAGGGAATATGCAAGAGATTTAGATTTAATTGATTTTTTTATCCCCGATACTTTATGATCTTGACATTACACCTATACCATTATTTTCTTATTTAGTTTGTATTTAATTCCAAAAATTAAAATCAAAAAGTCCAAAATATGCGAGCGAAATTCAAATTTGCGAAACGCATCACCATTGGTCGAACCGAAACCAGGACTGTGACGTGCACGTTATGATATTGATCGGCGTCGATATTCACTGTGCTGTTTTGCTATGTAATATTTCTGTAGTATTTTCCAATACCTAGTGCGATTTTGGTATATGGTGATATTATAAATGAGCAAGAACAAGGACTGAAAGTGTTTTTTTTTAAGTACAATCGGACAATCTACCAAAAATAGATACATGAAAGCATATTTTGTAGCGCATGCGCAAAAGATGTGGGTAGGGTAGACTATACACCTCGATTGAGCCTTTATCTAACAGTTTATCTGGTGTACTTAAAATAGTGTTTTTGCATTCCGGTACTAGACAATATCTATAAAATGGTTTTTTAGCTTTTTCCATTATCGAAGTAGCGATTCAAACTGAAAATTCTTAACTGCCTATGCAAATAGTAAACAACACTGAATGACAACGAGAGCTGTGACGTCATCCAAAGCGCGCGATAAATGAGACCATTCAAACAGGTCAAATTTAATCGGTATTTTATATATTCAAAAAAAAATTATTAAACCACCTTCAACAGTATTTATATTTTTTACTATGTTAAAACGAAGTAAAAAGTGAATTAAGCAAATAAAAAAAAATTGATGCATATTCCCTATTCTAAACGGTGTAAGAGCTATTCGCGAAGAACTCACCACACTGTTAAAGCACTGGTTTCAAGTTCATGAAGATTTCATCAAGAAGTTTATCAAGATTATTGGTAACAGCATCCAAGACATTTTCCTCTAATGCCACAGTACGAACCGTTGTATGACGTCCTATATCTGTCATAGAACTCTCAAATTTTTCCACGCTTTCGAAGACTATACACTCGATGAATTGCTGCAAAATTTGTATGATGAGATTGTTGCCTATTCGGAAAACACTCTCCATAAATCTTTGCAGCTGCTCGACCGTTGCCGTTAGCAGCACCATAAGCTAAATGCATATCTGCTAGTTCTTCGGAAGAATACTTTTTGAAACACTATTGGGTAGATTTATGAGCACAACACACAATTTTCAATAAACTAAAAGTGGACATATGATTTTCGTAAAACAATGGTAAAGTGATAATTTTTTTGGGTTTTATCGCAACGAGAAAGAGATTATGATTTTTTATTATGATTAAGAGACATTATGTTTTGTTTTTCTTTAACGGATTTGTTTTTCCGTTTTTTGTCGACTATCTCGCAAACTAAGCGTTTTTGACCCCATATGTATTAAGAGTTTTATGCTTATATTGGATCATATAATCAACCCTGAAAGTTTGTCGGTGGAGTTCTAACACACCCGGTACAATGGAACCGCGAGGGATCTTTTTTTTTAATTCGTAGACAAAATGTAACAGGCAGACAGATACGACTAGATGAACAGATAAAACTAAAAAGACACATAATATTACACACCAGACAACAGGCTAGATAGACAAGACAAGATAAAATTAGATTGACCAGAATAGAAAGATAAGACCAGGCAGACGAAGCGGGTGACGTCAAACGATATTATATAATAGGCAATGACATTTCGAATAAAAACTTGTTTCAATTTGGTGTCGAGTATTCTTATTGTTTTGCGAAATATTGCAATCGAGGAACTTGTTCAGTTTCGGTGTTGCAATGAAACGTCGCTTACATAATCGACGTAAGTTCGAGTTGTTGGTTTTGGGACCACTCGGTGTAATAGTAAATGTAGGGTTTAAATGTCACTCGTAATCGCATAAAATATGCTTAAACCGTAAATTCTTATTATCATAGTAATAGATTCAATAGGAAACAGTAGATGTATTGGGTTATTAAGAAAAGACAAAAGATTCAATTAGGGAATTATACAAGTCTAAACTGTACTGAACTTGGATAAAAAAGAGTAAACTAGAGTTATATTAATAGTTATAAACTTAAATGGGTATACCGCATTAATTAAATTAGAAAATATCAAATTTGATGGAGTAATAAAATAATAGCAAATTGTATGTAATGTTTTTACAAATTTTGATTTACATTAATCCAATCTAGCAATTTGTATTTTGCAAAATGCCTTGGAGAACAACGATGTTTAAAACGTGATGTTTAAAACGTGTCAATATATTTAAAACATCAACTATAAATTAAACATTTGAATTTTTTATGTGCCAAAAGTGTTTTTTTAATTATTGGCACGAGTTGGGATTGTCGCCAAAATAATTCAAATCTTCAGTTTCACGTGAACGTTGCCAATTGTTAAATTGCAATGTATTTTTTTATGGTTCTGGCTATGTGAGTATTTGGATCATTTTGGAATGCAATTGGCTTTACTGGGGTTCTTTCAAATACACTTTTTACCACCTTGGTCCAAAAGTAGGCAAAATGTATTTTTTATTACTCATACGTTAAAAGTACTATCTTGCCGCACGTTTTTAGTACCATTTTTTGTTATATTACCACATAATTTGTGGTAACTACCACATATTCAATATCGCTAAGTTATATTAAAAAAAAAAAAACAAAAAAAAAACACAATCAAGACCTCAATATTAAAAAAGTGACGCGAAGTGAAGTGACAGAATTTTTTTTCATAACAAAATAAAAAATTAAGAAAACGTTTTAAAATGAGTGTAAATTCTATGGTGATACCGGAGAGTTCTCCGGTATCACTGATGAGAGTTCTCATTACGAATCCACACCACCGGAAACAATTGAAAAAGCAAATTCTTTATTTTTTATTCTAATTTTTTTGGATGGCCCCTGGATCCCAAACTTGTAAGATACGCCCCCTAGCATGAGCAATACAAAATATTATCTGCAACACGGGCGGTATTGTCAATTGCACTCTCGAACGAATATTCGTTCGAATATTCGATACGTTCGTGCGCGCCCAATTTCGCTCTCGTGATCAATTGACAACTTACCGCCCTAGTTGTAAAATATGCTATTACAAATCACATACAAATGCATTTAACTTCTATCAAATTTTTTTTCTATAATTTCTATCAAAAAATACAATTTTTAAGACTCCCTCGATTCAATGATTCAACTAAATAAGATTAGAATTTGTTTATCTGGAGAAACTTGGAAAATAAATTGGACAGAGCGGCAGAAAAGTTAGTTTTCCTGCCACTTAGTTACTTAGTTACAGCAAGCAAGTTGTTCGAGGCGAGGAACTACACGGAGTAAGCATCCACACTCTCGCCTTACTTCGCGAGGACCTCAGTGCCATGACCGACACCGAACAGGTAGTAGCTGCTGCTGCAGCTATTTCTGCTTTTAATTATTATTATGTTATCCCAATAACTGATCCCAAATAACTGGTTCCCTTTGAAAAGCTTCAAGGAATTGTAACTGGAGTTCTTGGGACCAATCGCTCATGATTTTTGATATTATTTAAATTAATATTAGATAAAATTTAATATTATTGAATAAAAATATTTTTAGTTTTTAATCGTTCAAGAAACGGTTGTGAACTGACCCACCTGCATACAGTTGACTAAATTAAAGGACGAGTAATCACGAGAGTGTAGACGTGATACTCTCCCTTCCTCGTACTCGCGCCTCGTGTCCCTTTAACTCGGGTACGAAAAACCGCTTCATGAAGCGAAGTTAGCAAAGGCGAGGCGAGGAAGCACAAGGCGAGGCGAGGAAGCACAAGGCGAGGCGAGTAACCTGACCACACTCTCGTTCCTCGCTCAACTCCGTGCTACTTCGCGAGAGTCTGGAGCGGACATAAGAAAATTTATTTTGTTTTGTAAATTTAAAATGTATTTTTCTGCAATTCGCCTTCGTGCATCAGAAAAATTAACTAAAGCCCGTCACTCACAGTCAGTTAAACTGATCATTTGAACTGACGTTTTTAACTGATCAGTTAAAACGGATGTAAACCAAAATGATGAAAATGATTAAACTGCTGTATCTGGCTAGCAAATTTCTCACCGCGTAAGTTAAAAAAATGGATTCGGATTCTGCAGAGGATATTCTACTTATGACGGCTGCTGCTTGTAGCCGTTTAATCCATAAACCAAAAATTGAACGAAAGATTGGTTAATCAGTTATCTCATATTTATTTGTTAAATGAGTTGTCACTGAAACCGAGTGACTGGCGTAACTATATGAGAATGGACGAATCTACATATTGCTATTGCTATTTTTCTATAAATTCTTCAGTTATTGCACGTCCTATCGCCATGGCGGTTAAACTACGACTGAATAAGCGTATATGCGGTCAGTTTGGCTTGATGAAAACGATCTGAACCAGCGGATTTATCATTTAAAAATTACATAATTAATAAATATACATTAAGATTTCACACTCACGGAGTTTTTTGATGTACGTCAGTTCAACTGATGTGAGTGGCGGGTTTTAATAGATCTTTTTCTATTTTACGCCTGTAGTGGACACATAACAGCACTCTTATGCGTGTGGTTATGGCTCGCCGAGTGCTATACAATTTTCTCAATATGCATAGGCGATTTTTTTATTTAGAAATGGCATAAAAGGGCGCAAAATAGAAAAAATACTACAAAAAACTCGTTCGTAAGGCGTCAGCACTTGTCCATTAGAAAACTCGCTACCGACTCGGACCTAGTCGCTACGCTCGTCGTTTTCCAAACTTGGACGCGTGCTGTAAAATCGCGCTTACTGAACTCGTCTTTTAATATACTATTTTATAGTTGATTTTTTTTTGCGCATGCGTCAATTTTCGCCTGGTACGAAACTCTCATATTTCCGCCTTTTAAACATTGAGGACGCGCATGCGCTTAACTAGGCGTAAAAAGTTCTATTAGCCGTTTCTTTGGGTATTTCTAAAGTAAATATTTATTAGACGTTTAAACAAAAAAGCTTATTATTTCAAGTAGCTAGATCATTAATACTAAACAAACAAATCATTTCGTTTTTACCGTATGACTAATACGTTAAATAAATAAATAAATAGCAAAAAATGAAACAAAACAAATCTTAATTACGGATAAATTGAAAACGACTAGACGGAAAGTTCAACAAACTTCAAAAGCCTCAACAAAAACTTTCGTTAAGAAAATAAACTATTTTATACAGGTAAATTTCCATGGCACAAAAATTGGACTATTTGCGATAAAATCATCTTTCATCCAAAATCATACAAATCGTTGTTACATTAATAGTAATTTAAAACATTTTTAATACCATCCATTTGTTTTCTGATTTCATAATTTTTCAAAACAGTTGACTATTAACTTTCATTTATTTATTTGTTTGGTTTTGTAGAAAATACAGACAGAAGAAAAACAAATATAAAGCAAATTTTTCTTTTGTCTAGGAAAATGTTCTTTCCCGACTGCTAATATTGATCGGGTAATGGCTTTTATTTTTAGATTCAGCTGTGCAGAGTCAAGTGCGAAGACAAAAAGGGGAAGTCTTATAAATGGTGGAAAATGTATAATTTTTGTTTGAGCAAATTCATTGGAAAACTTGTATTTAGTCAACAAAAGCAACAAATGGCTATCGACCATAAGGTCTTTCTGCCAGGGAATACAATACTTTAGGTAAACACTATTTGAACAAAAATAAAAGTATGAGGTGCTTTGGGATGATTAGTCGTCGTATTCGTCATATTTCGTCGTATTCGTTATACAATGTTTCGTATATCGTCTTTGTGGGATGTGTAGAGCATTTTATTAGAACGAACTGTTGAAACTCAGATGTGGTTTCGACAACAGTTTAATTTTCCAGCGCCGCCAAATTGCAGGACAATTGCAAGATGGGGCGAAAAATATCGTCGAACAGGTTCTCGTAATTATACTAAACTTGCAGAGAAGAAAAAAACTACTAGAACAGAAGTGAATACTTTGCGTAAGTTAGAAAAAAAAATTGTAGAAAATTCCAATCAATCCGTGCGACGTTTATCACAAGTAGGAATTTCACGTGGGTCGGTAAGAACAATTTTAAAGAGAGATTTTCTCTTTCGGCCTTACAAATAGCAAGAAGGCCAAAAACTTCTTGCAATAGACCGAAACTCACGTTTAGAATGCATGATAATTTTGCCAACAAAATAATTATGAATGACGAAGCAAATTTTCAATTGCATGGGGAGAGGAACAAAGAAAATTTTCGTTACTGGTCTGCCGAAAACCCTCAAGTTATATTCGAAGAAGAGCTGTATTCTCAATAGGTAACTGTATGTTGTGGAATATGCTGAGCTGGAGTATTGGGACCGTATCTTTTTTAAGAAGAAATAGGAAACGCAGTAGTTGTGCATATTGTGGGTCAGATCAAAACCCAGTTCAAATACTATTTAGGTGCAGAATAGTTAAGAACGCCAACAACGCGCAAACAAAGACAGGGCCACCAGATTACGAAAACCTGGAAACACCAGAAGTGAGACTACAATATGAACAGATCACAAGCAAACTGACCACTGAAAACAACCGCAAGAAAGCGCAGAAAATCAATGGAGCAGAATAAAGGGGATACTCACAGAAACGACGAGGACAGCCCTAGGCCCAAGGAAAAAGAAGAGGCGGGAAGAGTGTTTCAACAAAGAGTGTGAAGAAGCAATAGTAGACAGAAACAAGAAATATAGGAATTATATTGAAAGAATTATATTATACCAGGGATAGGAGAACAGACATTGAAGCAGCTAGGGCGTGTGGGGGACAAGAAAAGTAGGCATAAGAATGCCTCATGACAACAAGATCATAGGCCTAATAGAGGACAACTTTAAAGAGAGTGGAGCCAGGAAAGCTTACAAGTACCTACCCGAAACCAGAGAGAGTTTTAAACCACGCACTATCCTAATAAAAAATCATGAGGGCCAAATGGAGAGTGATCTCCCCAAAATAAAGGACATATGGAAGGGGTATTTCAAAAATCTCCTGGCAGCGGTAGAAAAGGCAACAGAAGGACCTAGAGCAGCGTTTCTCAACCTTTTTTTACTTGCTTACCCCTTGACCTATCATCCCTAATCTACGTACCCCTACCGTACCCCCCATTATGTATAATAACTTCTGTATGATGTAAGACTTCTTCAATATGTAACGAACAATAAAAATTGGAAGACAGTTCGGTTAATTTTGTTAGTTTTTACCTTTTCTTTATGTTCAATTTATCTATCAATGTCCGCCATTACAATCTTTTTTCTGCGTACCCCCGGAGATCATTTCACGTACCCCTGGAGGTACGCGTACCCCAGGTTGAGAAACGCTGACCTAGAGAATCTAGGGAACAGATAAGGCTTGAAGACGAGAGAACGGAGCCTAGATCTCTCGAAGAAACGAAAGAAGCCATAAATAGGCTACGAAGGAACAAAGTGCCGGGAATTAATGGTATACCAGCGGAGGGAATTGATGGTATACCAACAATCTTCAAAAAAAATGATGCCCAACTTAATACGTTTTTTGATAATTGCAGTTTAAAATCAGTACACTCTTAATTTGTCACCCTTTAGTTAAGTTGAAATTTATGTCATTAATCGATGTTAACAAAAACACAAACATTTGACAAAGAATGTAAAATGACAGGAAAAAAAAACAAATTACGCCGTCGCAACGACGAAAAGAAACAAGGCTTAAACAATTAAAATTGTTTGCAAATCAGTTTGCGTGAAAATTGATCAATACAGGAAAGAAAAAACAAATTATATCGCGAACAATAAATAAATAAAATAACTGGAATTTATCATTTTCTCCCATACCCCCCTACCGATTTTTTGTATGAAATCACGCGACGTTGTAATTTACGCCATGAAAGAAACAATTAGGATCAATATATGGAGTCTTTGTTTCATGACAGGACAACGACCTCATTATTTCATTATAAAAAGTTATAGCGATTTTCTAAATTTAGTTTTACTCGATCTACATAGTTCCACAGACCAATAAAATTAAATGCTAATTAAACTTATCGCGGAATATTACTTAAAAAGGCATAAAATCTTATGTCTAGCGTGACTGAATCTTTTTGAAAAATAGGCGTGGAATGGGTGACGTGAAACTCTCTGGAACCTACAAGAGTAGTCTTACCACTTTGGTAACCACTGGTGTAGGCAAAAATGTCAAACATTTTTTTACATAAATTTCTACATTAATTAACGAACGAAAGAAGAATGTCTGATAAAATACGGAAAATGATCTAATTAATAATAAATAATTAAGAATTAACAAAAAACTTAATACCCAACAAGCAAAATATTGAATTACAAAATTGAATACCTCAAATTATAAACTTACATAAGAAGTTATGCAATAAAAATACAATCTCGTCATTCAATACGCATTTTCAAAACGTTTTCCGTAATTAGAATTTCAGTAACTAAATACGTTCTATCAAAACAAAACAAAAAAACATGCAAAACGCTGTTTACGAACAATTTCTAATAATAATAACTACAAACCGTCGTCTACGTAGTTGGCATCCAGTTTGCAAAAACCTTTGTAAACACAACGTGTGCGATAAAAGTTCAATTTGCAAAAAATAAAAATAAACAAAGTACTCGAAACTGTAGTGACTTCAATTTAAGACGAGATTCACTTTCGTTAATTTATTTTTTTTCATCTACGTTTACGCAAATTAATATTATCCATATACTTTTGTCTATAAAGATTTTAACCACTCAATTTTTTCTATCAAGGTTTACGCAACACCAACTTTCCAACAACACCAACGTTCATTTAGTTTTGTCTATCAAGGTTAGCACAACTCAATTTTGCCCATTTAATTGTCTTGTAAAGGTTTGCGCAACACAATTTTATCCATTTAGTTCTGTCTATCAAGGTTTGCGCAACACAATTTTGTCCATTTAGTTTTGTCTATCATCACAATTGCGTGCGTTTAATTTTGACCATTTTATTTTGTCTCTGAAGGTTACTGCAACCCAATTGTGTCCATTTAGTTTTGTCTAACAATATTTGCGCAACTCAATTGAATCCATTTAGTTTGGTCTATACTGACTGTATAACCTTTATAATGTAGTCTTATAATATACATGGGTAGTATATTATCTCTAACCACAAGGTTCCGTCATATGTCTATTTCTATATAATATGCAAAGTTTTATCAGTTTAGTCTTGGATGTATTTACCTAATTTTGTCTGTTTAGTCTTAGATGTGTTTATCTAATTTTGTCTGTTTAGTCTAATCAATGTAGTTTTATTTACAATATAATTTATCTAATTTTATCTTACCCAACTTGACCAGCTTTGTTTAAAATATGTCCATTTCCATAGAGTCTATAGTATAGACTAAATATAAGCATGTCCTAGATGTAGATTGTAGATTTCGGTTGTAACTTTTAGTGCGACCTTCATAGATCTATTGTACCCCACCCTCTTCTTCTAATCGTTGGTATACTTACCCATTTAGAGTACTAGTCCTGATTTCCTTAGGAATTTCAGGATCTGTCTGGGGTTCAAGGACTGCAACTCCTTTGGGTTCAAGTAGAGGGCCCCAAGGTACATCTCAATGTACGTCTTTTGAGCAGCAGTGCTCCGTAGTCTTTGAGTAGTGTATGGGGGTTTCCTCTGCTGCGCCGCAGAATATGCCATCTTCCTTTAGACCTATGACCCTGAGGTGTTTTCTAAGTCTGCAGTGTGCCGTCAGGACTCCTGTCAGAATTCTAAGCTTGTTCCTCATTAGTTTCAAGCAAGGTTAGGTTAGGTTAGATCTAACCTTTATTAGTTAGGTTAGGTTAGTTAGTTGAGATTAGGTTTTGATCTTTCTGGTTAAAAGGTCCAAAGTAATGCTAACTTTGGATTGTCTTAGCCCTGGAAGTTCTTTCCAGGTTTTCATCAATTCTTCTCTTATTTCTTCATCTAACCTTTTGTGCATGGGGTTCATGCTCATACCGCAAAAGGGTTCAGGACCTATAAATTGATTACTAGATCTCTTGTTTGATGTGATGGGCTTCTTCGTTTCCATATATACCAGTGTGTCCTGGTACCTAGTATAGCGTTACTTTATTTACTCTGCCGAGTCTGTTTAGCTTTCCAACACAGTCCCATACCAGTTTCGATTTGATGGTGTATGAGCTAATGGCCTTGATGGCTGCTTGGCTATCTGACAGCATAGCACTTCGTTTTTTGCGATAGTTCCTATCGAGCTTAAATTGTGCACATCTTTCAATTGCATGTACCTTTGCTAGGAAGATACTTATTACTTAGATATTTGGTACGTTGTCCAAACGCTTCTGCACCAGTACCTTCCTATGTCTTCGAACCATCCGTATACCACTTGATAGCACTTTGCTCTATGTGGTATGCTGAGGATTCGTATGTATGCCGAGGTCTCCAATCGGATTTACTACAGAGTAACATTGCTGTGTAGTTTTTGTCGAAATGGTATTTGCATACCATTTCGTCTTTTGGTACCAGTTCTGGTCTCTGCTCCCGATTATTTTACCTCTGCCTATTCCTTCCTTGTTGAACCTTACAATCTAAATCTACATCATCTACATCTAGAAACATATTCTAAGATGGTTATTTTTCATTTTTGTATTTTTCCTGGTGCCACCCGCCAGTTTGTTTCCACTTTAGGACAAAATTAGCTGTATGAAATTGGCCAAATAGAATAATACGAAGGAGAGGCTGGTCCCGTCGTCCCTACACTTGATAAAAGCAAACGTAAAAATCAATACTTTCATCTTAATTTATGTAGATATTTTATGTAGAGTTTCTTAGACAAATACGACGATTTTTTTTCTTTCTAAAGTCTCTTACCATTTTCTTCTGGAAATTTATAGCGATACTCGGATACAACCTGAAGCACATTATGTGTCTCGCTTTTTGCAAATTCATGGTATACCTCCATTACTTTGAAATGCCGCTTTTAGCGGAAGCGTTCACAACTTTCAATTTATTCACCAGCTGTAGAGGGTTGAAGTTTTGAAGCACATTCAGCTTGTGTTTCTCGCTTATTGTAAATTCATGGTATACCTCGATTACTTTTATATGCCTCTTTCAGCGGAAGCGTTCACTACTTTCAGTTTATTCATCAGCTGTAGAGGGTTGACGAAATCGTCTCATCTCTTTCCATAACTCATAACTTAAGTCTTAATCTGGTAAAACAAAATCTGGTTTTACTAGAAACAAACTGTTCCATTCCATTGTTGATCATTTCCGGGATTTGATCAATGCCTATTTGAAACCATTTCTGATTCACGATTCAATGTGTTGACTATTTTCATTTTTGAATTTCAGAAGACAAATTAGAATCAAAAAATGTCAAGGCAATAGATTTCCAGTATTTGTATAACTACAGAGACATATCAGGTTCGATAACCTGGCATACATATAGTATATCACTATAACAGTTTCAAGAAATAGAAAGCTGTTGCCATCCCCCATGATAGATAGCTTCTGGATTACGGAAAGATATCACACGAGATGGTGCTATTCCAAGAAAGATCGCAGATAATTCTAAAAATTAACTATAATTCCCTCTAGGCTGTGTTCTCTCAAAGTATCTCGTAACTTAATAAAGTAACAAAATCGAGGATTGAAGATATCTCAAACTAACTCAATTGAAGTTTTACCTTTTAGTGTTCAATTCCAGAAATTATTGGAAATTATTAACATCGATTACAGACCAAAAGCATTTTCAAACCCTTTAAAGATTTGATTTTGAAGTTGTGGACCTGTGGTTTTAACTATTTTTTTTTCTCAAAAACGCTACTAAGAATGATTTCGCATACATTATGCCTACAAACTATATACAAGAGATCTTTTCCAAAAAGTTTACAATCAAAACGTATTTGATGCTGTTGTATCAAAAACTTAATTCATGATAAGGCATTAATTCTTCCACAATTCCCTAATAGAGCATAAACGAAACAACTTAGTGCCTATCCTAACCCATATTAGTAAATTAATGAATTTCTCACATAGTACAATATAATATTGATAATCCGACACATATGGGACCAGACAACAGCCGGATTATCAAAAAAATCCTTTAAAAACTTAGCTGATAGTTAAACAATTGTAGAGTGGAGTTAGCTTGGTCAGAATCGTCAAGAGTAAAGGAAAAACACGTATTTCCTGTTTTTCCCGGATTACTGAACGTGTCGGACTAACCAACCTCCGGATTATCAAGATTATACTATAGTATTATTTTGAGTAAAAATATTTATGATTTCCTATTTTATGGATTTTAGAGGACACGTCTTTATTCCATTGAGTCCAAGTTTCACATAGTACATTTTTTATTGGAATTGCACCAAATTGGAAGGTAGCCCAAGAAATCATAAAAAATTGGGGCCCATTAGTTTTAGGTGTGTTTATCTAATCTTGTCTATTTAGTTGAATCAATGTAGTCTTGTTCATCTATTTCCTAAAAGACGATTTATAAATAAAAAATGTTGTAGGTCAGACATCAGACGATGGAAAAAATAGTAATCCAAGGGAAAGTTCGAAATTGCGAACGAGATGAGGCCGGCTTGTGATTGGCGAAGGAGGAACACGCGACACACACGTCGAAAAACGCGTTCGTATAAATTTAAAAGAAACGCGTAATCGGGAGGTGTGTACAAGTGTTACGCGATCGATAGTAAACACGTAAAACATTTTTCAAGGTCCATACGGACCCACATTTTTGTAGGCAAAAAAACTTGTAAACAAACAATATGGAATTTAATGAAAAGGATGGTTGTTACCGTTACTCTGAATAGAAAAATCATTTTTATATAAGTGGTATTAGTGGTGAAAACATTGCAATTCAGAGTAAATATGAAATTTGTTTACAATTGTGAATTTTAATTTGAAAACGAAAACTGACTGGATTCCTAATCTATACCGAACTAAACTTACTTTGCAAGACTAGTTCTAGTTCTTAAATCTTTATATGATACTTAATTTATTCATTAAAAATTCATAAATCTAGTCCAGTTTTAATCTAGTTAAACGTATATTTTGCATTTTAAATAATATCCGCAATCATTTAGACTTGTACGTAAACGAACAAATAATTTATCACATCCTATCCAAAACGAGATTAAATTAATATTCAGAGAATTATTAAACAAATTTATTCAAATTTTATGCATTAATCGAAAACACTCTAACGACGTCGATAGCAATTACGAACGCACACAATACAAAATAAAAACGCAATTACGACAACAACAAGATTTAATTATTTTCTTTCGAAACAATTATCTAGCTTTCAAAAATCATATATACATATAAAATCAATAACAAAATAACGAATTGACAAAAATAATAACAAATGGATAAAACTAATAATAGAAGAGTCGATTTGGTTTACTAAATTCGGACGCGTCATTACTGATTACATTTATATTATAAACAAAGAGAGAATTTATAAATAAGTTACTGAGAACTAATTTATTTTAATAAACTCATTTCATTTGAATGATAAAAGTCTGCAATGATATGAATATGTAATAAGAGCTACAGATAATCAATACTGCAGGCCAATGACTCATGGGTAAGAAATCAACTCAAAAACAGTTAAATAAACGAAAATACAGAGAGGATTGAGCTAGAATAGACTAAATTACATATGTTTAGGCAAAAACAGCTTGACTAAATGTATTCCGAAATCAGGGAAATATGAGACAAAATTTTATTTTTTTCTAAAATAGTTATTTATCAAGTTATGAACCTAACATAACTAACTCCGTTCACAAGATAAAATATTCGTGTGAAGTTGGCCCAAAATTGAATTTTTTTAAAGTTCTGGCAAGATTTCGAATAGTTAATAGAGTAGAGAGAATAATAATAGAGTTCTTGCTTGAAAATTGTAATTCCGGGGAATTTCGGGCAGAAATCGAAAAAAATTCTGATAATGGTTTCCGATAGTACTACGACAGGTAAACAAAAAATGCATACAAGACATTTTTGTAAAATCAATATCTATAAAGTTATTTATAAAAAACTTTCGAGGAAGATAAAAAAAATACAAGAGTTTCGAGTATCCCTGAGAGTTCCGAACAAATAACCTATACAATTTTCTTGTCCATCCAATATTAAAGTATAATATAAAAACGAGGCGCTAAATTTTTCGAAATTAATGAATTCCAAAAAAAATCCTCGAGAGTTCTGAATCAGTTTTTTCATATTTTTAGGGTTCCGTACCGAAAACGGAACCCTTATAGGATCACTTTGTTGTCCGTCTGTCTGTCTGTCTGTCCGTCCGTCCGTCTGTCTGTCTGTCAAGACCATTTTTCTCAGGAACGCGTAGAGGAAACAAGTTGAAATTTGTATCAAATACTCGGGTCTGCGGTCTCTTTCAGCTGTGAAAAAATCAAACTTGTAAGTCAACGCGATCAAAAGATATGACCGTTTATGTCGCATATTTTGCGATTTCACAAGGGAATCAAAACCTATAGGGTACTTCCCGTTGACCTAGAATCATGAAATTTGGGAGGAAGCGGTGTCTTATAGCACATGTAAAGGGAAAAATCTGAAAACCGTAAATATGTAGTTTAATTACAAGAAAAATGCGAATTTACTATTAGAAACTTATGAAAATACACTAATGTGTTGCGTGGTATTGTCAGGCACCAGAAGCATATGGGTTGCATACAGTTAGGTCCTCCTAAAGATACCTTACTTACAAGTTTGTACGGAACCCTCGGTGCACGAGTCACAACTCGCACTTGGCCGTTTTTTTTCAATTTTCGTCGGTAATGAACTCATAACAGCACTCATATGCGTGCGGTTATGGCTCGCCGAGTGCGATACTATTTTCTCAATATGATTCGGCAAAAAACGCGTGCAGCAAAACCGCGCTTATTGAACTCTTTAATATACCATTATAATTTCGTTGTCGGACCAATATTAACGAAGTTATAAGCAAAAATGTGGCGCCAAGTTTTTTGAACATTCTTGAATAAAAGAATTAAAAAAAATGTTTTTCAGAAGTTCTGAGTATCCCCCCGCGAGTTCTGAACAAATAACCTATATAATTTCTTTGTCTAATAGGCAATTTTTGTTTATCTGCCGTAGTACTATCGGAAACCGTTATCAGAATTTGTCAGGTTTTATCAGGTTTCACTCGGTCAGAGAAATGAGTAAGTAATCGATTTTCGGGATAAAATCGAAGCATATTCATAGGAAAATGATAAGAATGATAAATACACTAAAGTCTGCTTATGTCCTGACTTCAGATTTATGTTGAGTAATTTAGTTATCGGACTGTGAAAAGTATTAAAAATATAACTAGAATTAACTTTATTCTTGACTAGTTTAACCAATTCAACAAGTTTTTATTAAAGAATCATCCCCAAATTCGTCAGCTGAGAATAATAACAAATCCCAACTATATTAACTATACCAACGAATAAAGTTAGTAACTATTCCACCGAATTAAGCGGATTATTAATTACCTAGAATAAGCAATTTTACCCAGCCCTGCCTTTAAAGCTAATCTTATGAATCAAGTGTAGCCTAAATTCAAATTTGCATTATTATCAACCTTGACTCCAGAATTGCAAATAATTTTTGACTGAATAAGTTAGTCATTCATATATAATTCTAAACTAATTTTGTAAATCAAGTAATGTCTTCGTCTTTCTCTTAAGATATGACAAACAGAAAAGCAGTGGATAGACAAGATAAGCTAAACTAAACTAAACATTTATTATATTACACAGAATTTAAAAATTCACTATGATTTAAGTGTAAGTATGGATTATCGCGTAGTAACGGTCGCAACTATACTAATTAATCACTTATAATTTTTATATGTTTTTATTTTTGCAATAAATTTCGTAAATGGAACAGTCTACAGATAGAGAAGTAAATTACAAACAGTATATATAATATGGGCAAGTTCATATGTTAAATAAATTTTATAGATTTAATCTAAATAAAAATAGTACTAAACGATTTATGCCTGCAATGAAGAATTTGTCCTGGTTAATTAATAAAAATCAAATTGTCTATACGGAAACTGTTTGAACAAAGTTTGAACAAATGTTTGAACTTGTTTATTATCGCAAGACCTAAAAATCTACTTTACTAATTATATATGTCCGTGAGTTGTTACAAATCATTGAGTTAACTAATTAATCACTAATTGTAAGAAAGAAATACAATGAAGACTATTATTTAAAAATTA
The DNA here is from genome assembly GCA_944588485.1 of Phosphuga atrata. NCBI lineage: Eukaryota > Metazoa > Arthropoda > Insecta > Coleoptera > Silphidae > Phosphuga > Phosphuga atrata. The sequence continues at coordinate 47,498,067 of OX155892.1, forward strand.
CACTTACTGTTAATACTTGTTTAGGATGCAAAAGACGTAGGAATCTGGAACAGGTACAATTAGGTAAAAACATGTAGAAATAAATATCATATAGAAATAAAGTAATAGAGACATGCAAGAGCAATAAGACATGCAAGACTAGACAGACAATACTGGACAGACAAGACTAGAGAGAGAAGACTAGACACACAAGACTAGGCAGACAAGATTAGACAGACAAGACTAGACAGACAAGACTGGACAGACAAGATTCGACAGACTAGGCAGACAAGACTAGACAGACAAGACTAGACACACAAGACTGGGCAGACAAAACTGGACAGTCAAGACTAGACAAACAAGACTAGACAGACAAAACTGTAGTCGGTAATGTAGTTGACAACATACCCGGCCTCAATGCGGGAGACCCGGCTTCGAATTCTGGTCAGGGAGGCGACATCTACGGCGGTTTTCACTAACCGTCCGGGCTGCCCACGCTGAATGATTGCAAAATATACGATACCGGGGTGGCGCATACTGAACAGCCAAAGTGGAATAGGGGGTTTAGTGAGAGCTTCCCCCAAACCACTTTTTATTTAAAAAAAGATAGGCGATAGGCATTTTTTTTTATTTTGACTAGACAGACAAGACTAGACAGACAAGACTAGACAGACAAGACTGGACAGACAAGACTGGACAGACAAGACTGGACGACAAGACTAGACAGACAAGACTAGACAGACAAGACTAGACAGACAAGACTAGACAGACAAGACTAGACAGACAAGACTAGACAGACAAGACTAGACAGACAAGACTAGACAGACAAGACTAGACAGACAAGACTAGACAGACAAGACTAGACAGACAAGACTAGACAGACAAGACTAGACAGACAAGACTAGACAGACAAGACTAGACAGACAAGACTAGACAGACAAGACTAGACAGACAAGACTAGACAGACAAGACTAGACAGACAAGACTAGACAGACAAGACTAGACAGACAAGACTAGACAGACAAGACTAGACAGACAAGACTAGACAGACAAGACTAGACAGACAAGACTAGGCAGACAAGACTAGACAGACAAGACTAGACAGACAAGACTAGACAGACAAGACTAGACAGACAAGACTAGACAGACAAGACTAGACAGACAAGACTAGACAGACAAGACTAGACAGACAAGACTAGACAGACAAGACTAGACAGACAAGACTAGACAGACAAGACTAGACAGACAAGACTAGACAGACAAGACTAGACAGACAAGACTACACAGACAAGACTACACAGACAAGACTAACGCAAACATCAAGCAGCATTATTGACAATATTTTCAAGCAAAAAAATACCAAAAGAAATCTCAGTCATGATACAATATTGCAGACCACAGATTCATTATCCTTGGCGGAGATATACAAAATCATACAGATAGAACACTATATAAATTCAAAAGAATCTTTAGCGAAACGAACAAATCTAAATTTAAGTTAGCCTTACAAGAAGAATCTTGGGAAAGCAACTTAATTAAAGACGACTGCATTGAGAAGACAACAGAATTCATAAAAAATCTTCAAACACATTTTTATAAAGCATTCCCGATCAAAAAAGGTTAAAATTATTACAAACCCATGGAAAACGGAAGAAATCAAAAAGTCAAGCAAACAACTTCATAACTAAACAATATATATAAGAGACTGATAAATCAAACAAAAGGAAAATTTTAAAATTTTATAATGATAAAACCAACTAGTTAAACAACAAACAAAACCTTCACATTAACCACATTAATAGCAATCACATTAATAGATAACAACCAAATCATCTATAACGAGGAAGATAAAAGCAACAAAATTCAACGGATTTTTAAAAAATGCACCGATACAAGTAACGCAAAATATAACATCGATATAAACATGAATTATGAATTATGACCATATCCCCAAATTATATAATAGCATGTTTTTGGCAGAAATGATCGACTGAGAAATTACTCTCATATTCCAGAGATTAAAAAACAAAAACAGTGTACGATCAGACAAACTGTCATACAAAATCATAAAAGAAGTTCTACCAGAATTAATACCATCAATTTTAGACATTGTGAACTGTTCTTTCAAAACACACTTTTCCCGGAAGTTTGGAAACATCAATGATTATACCCATCCATAAGAAAGGTGATAAAACCGTATTAGACAACTACAGCCAAGTAGCCTTACTATCAATAATAGCGAAGATAATAGAATACTGTATGGAAAGTAGAATCACATCCTTCATACCAAAATACAGAATAATTTCTAATCAACAACATGACTTTCGTAAAGACAGCAACATCAACAATAACAGCAATAGAAAATGTATACACAAAAATAATGAATGAAATAGACACTGGAAACTGTGCAGTGGGAATTTTCCTGTAATTTGTCGAAGGCATTTGACTGTGTTGCTCACAATACACTACTAGATAAACTAGAACGATATGAATTTAGAGACAAAACACAACGCTCGTTCCAATCATATCTAGCAAACCGAAATCAATTTGCAAAAATAGGGAATACTAAATCGAGTACAACAAACACATCAGTAGGGGTGCCACAAGGAACCATATTAGCCCCACTACTATTTGCGTTATACACAGTTGACCTTATCCACTACATTGGAGCAAATAACTGTATCATGTACGCAGACGACACTAGCATAATCATTACAGGCTCATCAATACAAGAAATCGAAAATGCAACCAAGCAGATATTAGACAAATTATATCAATGGTGCGCAGCAAACAACCTATTTATTAATTCTACAAGAATAAAATACAATTTTTCAATCAAATGGAAAACATCACGTTAGAAACATAGATTTAGTTAATAATATCAACAAAATAAAAAGAACGGACATAAAAAAAAAACATAAAATTCCTAGAAAAAAAAAAAAAAATCGGAAAGACTAAATGCTACGTAGCCTACGCGAACTTTTGGATGGAACCACAATTCTGAATGTACTAATGGTATCACGCTGAAGTTGCCTCAACAATAGCATATGGTATATTAGTTTGGGGGCTCATCTTCTCTAAGAAATAAAATACTTCTTGCCCAGAAAAGAATAATAAGAGCAATATTGAGAATTAAAATATCACAATCGTGCAAACCAGACTTCATAAAATTAAATATATTAACCGTATCTTGTATATACCTGTAGGAAGTGACGACTTTTATTTTCAAAAATAAGCATAGATTCATAGTAAATGAGAAATAAACAAGGCAAATACTAGAAACGCTTTAAAATTACGGATTACAAAAAGTAACTTAACGTTGTGCAGCGAATCGCCCAGGCGCATAGGGATAAAAAAATGTAACAAACTTCCGGTCAATTTAAAAGAACAAAAAACATATAAGGCTTTAAAAAAAAAAAACGAAATCCTTTATCATTTAAAAATGCTTTTACTCAGTTAAAGATTTCTTTGAAAGCAATTTCACATAAATGTAGGAGCACTCGACTCTACGAAGTTAATTAGCTTATATTACTGTATACTGATACTTTAGACTAGCAATGTAATATGCGTTTAGTTCTAGAACACCTAAATAGAAACAGAACAACTATTCAATAGATGATGAAAAAATCCTTTTAGTCTGCCTAAAGGGCAGACTATATTATTATAAAATTTATATCATAAATTTTCCTACAAAAATAACATGTTAAACGATACTTCGTATATGGATTATCTTATATCTATCTTACATATATAACTTTGTGCATCACAAGAGAAATAAATGATTTGATTTTGATTTGATTTGACTAGACAGACAGGAATACACTGACAAGAGTAGACAGACAAGACTAGATAGACAAGAGTAGACAGACAGGAATAGACAGACAAGAGTAGACAGACAAGACTAGACCGGCAAGACTAGACATACAAGACTAGACAGACATGACTAAAAGTGGTTTGAGACAAGCTCTCACTAAACCCCCTATTCCACTTTGGCTTTTATTATGAGCCACCCCGGTATCGCATTTTTACTAGTAATTCAGGGTGGGCAGCCCGAAGGCTAGTGGAAACCGCCCTAGTTGTCGTCTCCCCCACGAGGATTCGAACCCGGTTCTGCCGCATTGCCAAGACAGATAACGTCTACAGTAGTAATTTGCATATCAGTGTCAAATTCACTTCAAGTTTAACAAATTCTAAATTTTAGGGTAGAATAAGACTTGAATAATATTTTAATAAGATAACTTACAAAATAATAACGCGTGAAATCATGAAAACGTTTATTTCGTGTAAATTTTAAAATACGATAAAATTTAGCAAAATTAACAAACTTATTTTAAAGATTTACGCAAATTTACTAGAAAAAGATTCAAATAAGTTTATTATTTAAACAACAATGCATATTTACATTTAGATTATTAATTTATGTTTATAATTTGAATATTGTATGCGTAATTCATAAAGCAACAATATTGAATAATTATATTAAAACGTTAAATATTTATGTAATATATGTATTTCACACTTTTTTCGCATTTTTTGCTGATCAGATATTTTAAAAATAATTTTCACGCGATGATTACTGATCCAGATTAAATCACACAAAACAGATAAATAGGATGGCGTTGTAAATTACAAAGACTATAATATAACAGCAGCTCTGCGTAGTTGATCCATCATCAAATATAAGTGAAATGCAAGGCCAAAGGATTCAAAAGCTCTTACAAACCGTCGCGTCGTATCCTAAAGAGTGCCGAAAAGGAATGCACATTGTGAAGGTGCACCGCCAACCACTTACAATGATTTGTCAATCCCACATGGAAACTGGCAAACACACCATGATGCCCAGCAAAAAGAAATACAATGCCCATTTGGCTATAGGAATTGACTCGACCATTGCTAGTTTGGTGGCAGCCAAAGCTGGAGGATTCTTGGAATTCCACTACACTCCACCAGACTGCCCAGTTGAATCCAACGATTACAGTAGTTAATTAAATAACAATTTGTTAGTGAATTGTTGCAAACAACTGTATAGTGACTGTATAGACAGAGAAGACTTGTTTTATTTTATTTTTTTTATAGTGGTTCGGGTATGTTGTTCACTACACTACGGAGGAGGACAGACAGACAAAACTGGACAGATAAGACTGGACAGGCAAGACTGGACAAACAAGACTAGATAGACAAAATTGGACAAAGAAGACTGGACAGACAAGACTAGACAGAGAAGACTAGGTCTATAAGACTAGGCAGACAAGACCTGACAGACAAGACTAGGCAGACAAGACTATTTACTCACTTTTATGACAATATTAGATGTTTTCCGAGAACTCTAAGGACAAAAGCCACCTGACTAATTTATTTGAGGCTTATGGAATGATGGAATATGTGCACAAGCACACTAGAATAACGTCATCGACAAGATCAAAAATCGACAACATCTTTGCCCTATCAAGAAGCCCCTTATTTACGTCAGTGGAAGATACACCGGTGACAGACCACAGGTTTAATTAGGCTAAAGAGCAGCCTGAAGACGCAGTAAAGACAAAAATACCTCCTCACCAGAAATATGTGTACTTCTAACAAAAAAACGTTTCGCTGAACAACTTCAGAGCGAATCATGGTCGGCGATCTACAATAATCCAGACTGTAACGGCAAAACTGTGTCATTCTTTAAGGCCCTCCAACATCATTTCTTTTCCTGCTTCCCCATATCGAAAATCAAAGCCATCATACGTCTTGGATTACCAAGGAGGAAAAAACGTCTGCGGCTAAGTTAAGGGACATGTTTATTCTTACCAAAGAGTATCCAGTGTTGAATAAAAGGTATCTGTATCAAAAAATGGAACACAACAATTTAATCCAATCAGTAAAAGAAAAATTTCTTCACCAAAGAGTAATTCAAGCACCGAATAAACAGAAAGCTTTTTGGAGGGTGGTAAAGGAGCAAACCAATAAAACTAAAAATTCTGAAAAGATCGAAATTTGGGAAAATTGCAAGCTTGTCACTGCACCGAAGCAAACAGCGACAATCTTGAGCGACTATTTTGATCAAGCGCCAAAGTCAATCAGCCAGAACATCACACCAACGGAAATCTCCAACAGCCACTTTAATTTCAACCCAAATACTATGTTCCTTGACGAATTTTCGGCGGGCGAGATTTTGCAAATTATGGGATCCTTAAAAAACACTAAAACATGTGGACCTGACGCGCTTCCTACCAACATCTTTAAAGAATTCCGACATTTGCTAGTTGATCCAATAACTAATATTGTGAACGCCTCCTTCGCTGATGAACTATTTCCAGAAATCCTGAAGATATCCACTATTATTCCAGTTCACAAAAAGGGAGACAAAAAACATGCTAACAATTATCGACCAATAGGCCTAATATTTGTTTTAGCTAAGATCCTGGAATACTCTATGCGAATTAGGTTAGATTTAGGAAAAATTTCAACTCATTCCAAAGCAATAACATGGATTTTGCAAAGGAAAATCTACCACGACAATTTTAGCTCAATTTTAGACTAGCTCAATTTTACAACACAATCATAGCTGAGGTAGATAAGGGTAAATGTCCGATTGGGATATTCTGCAATCTATCGAAGGCATTCGACTGTGTATCTCACAGTCTTTTTCTGAACAAGATCTTCAATTATGGAATAAGAGGCAAATCCGCAAGATGGCTTAAGTCCTTCCTCGAAAATCATCAGCAACTTGTTCAAGTCAAATCGGGGACGGTAGTCGCCAATCCCTTGTTAAGTTTACAAACATGTGTGTCCCTCAAGGAAGTGTCCTCGCTCAAACACTTTTCCTTCTATACATTTCAGACTTGGCTAGATTCATAAATGAACATCACTGCACACTGTATGCAGACGACGCTAGCTTTATCGTCTCTGAAAATACTGAGACTGACAACCCATCTCGAGCCAATATACTTCTGGGAAAACTTAACAAATGGTTCATAGCAAACTGTATTTACCTCAACAGAGATAAAACCGAATATATGATATTTCAGACTGCACACAGTTCTCGTGCCAAATACGTTCCACTTAAATTAAATAACGACGCCATTAAGAGAGTTAATGTAACCAAATTTCTTGGTATTCATTTAGAGGAAAACCTGCACTGGAATACCTCCAATCAGGTACCTCCGACAGTTTTTACGATATGAAGATCATGACTATATCATGAAGACATATGGTATACTGCTATGGTGATCCTCACCGCAGGTAGAGACAACCTTACTGGCACAAAAAAGAATAAACAGAACCATTAGAGATATCAGTATAACTACTTCATCTAGGCCACATTTCATGGAATTAGGCATTCTAACAATCACGAGCCTTTACATACTGGAAATTGCCTGCTATATCCATAAGAATAAACACCGTTTCCAAAAGAACTCGCATATACACCACCACCACACAAGGGGAAAACATCTTTTATACAAGCCCAAGACCAATCTTACGATTTGCGGAAAAGGACCAAATAATTAAGGAGTTGTTATTTATAACCAATTACCAACCAACTTAACCGAAGAAAAGTCCCATAAAAAAATTAGAAAGAGGCTGAAAGAACTGCTACTAACTAAAACAATTTACAGCCTAGCAGAATTTTAATTTCTAATTATTTTATTAAGTTTTTACTCTTACATTGTCTCAATTCTCTGTATATTTTTTGTCTTGACAAACCCTATAGATTTTATATCTCATTGGGAATAAATATTTTGATTTGATTTGACTAGGCAAACAAGACTAGGCAGACAAGACTAGGTAGACAAGACTAGGCATACAAGACTAGGTAAACAAGACTAAGCAGACAAAACTAGGCATACAAGACTAGACAGATTAACTAGACTGCACTAGACAGGCAAGTCTAATTATCAAGATTACTTATTTAGAATTAGGTATTACCTTATGACCTTGTCCATAACACATGCAATGCCCTTCAGGTTTGTAGACAAGTGCCACGGCATGACCGCTCAACACATTATATAATTTATATTCCATATAAATCTCAAGAAACCAGTTCAAATCGTTTCAAAAGCATATATTCTCAAGAATAAATTTACAATAATTGCATTAACTACAAACCTAATGCAAGTAGTGTCAGCCATAGACTAGATTATAGTCTAATCCAGTGTTCACCAAAGTTACGTCCTCACGAACCTCACTTGAATACTCAAAGCGATAATATTCAGAATTAACTCTCAAATTCTAAATATTATCATTGAGATGGATGGGTGAATATACGTAACACACTTTGGTTAATACTAGTTGACATATTATTAATTATTGTTTAACACTTATGTCAATACCCAGTCGTTACTACGTTGTTCAATACCCGGCTACCCGTGTACCCGCATGGGTTTTTCATTCAATAAAATAATTTTAATACCCGGAGACTTTCACATTACAACTCGGGATTATCCATAGAGTATTCCACTACCCGAAAAACCCTATTTCTATAATTAAAACCGCTGGGTGAGCAAAGTATGGGATCAAAATACGGCAAAAATTCATATCCATTGAAAGGTCAAAAGTTACACTGGCAAAATAACAACTGGCCGTGAAATAAATCGAGGCGAAAGAGTGGAAGAGAGAAAAAGATTTAGCTGCAAAATATAAAGGATCCGGAAGAAATATTACAATGGATAATTTTTTTACTACTTTACCGTTAGCAAAGCATTTATTGTATGAAACCTGACAATTGTAGGAACATTGAAAAAAAAAATACATTCTAGTAGACATGTTATACTTCTCTCTACGATGCACTCAGATTTGCAGCGAATACAAAAAAAGAAACCAGAAATTGTTCAGTAGTATAGTAAAAAAAATGGTGTGGATATAATGTTGTAGGATCATGTCATTTTTGTTACCAGGATGTCTATAAAAAACGGAGAAAAAACGCGAAAATCGTGTAAAGAATTAACAAACCAATTTGCGATGAACATTCAAAAGCAATTGTAAAATGTGACGAATATTGCCAATAATAAATTGAATATAAAAATATTTTATGTATAATTTATAATAATTTTTATAATAAAATTAATTAAAACTTAAATAAATCCGTTTATTTATATAATAAGTAATATTTTTTATCCCTAGAAATAAGTTTAATTATTTATATATTTATATATATATATATATATATATATATATATATATATATAAATATATAAATATATAAATATATAATATATAATATAAATATATATATATATAATATATATATATATATATATATATATATATATATATATATATATATATATATATATATATATATAATATATAATATATATATAATATATATATATATATATATATATATATATATATATATGGGTACCCGGGTACCCAGGTACCCGGGTATTGACATAAGTGTTAAGCAAACATATTGTATTGATTATTAAATTTTCCCGGTAAATGTTTTAAATATTAAATCAAAAATACACAAATTCCCCATTAAATCTGTCGAAGTTTCTATAGTTAAAAAAACAAATTGATTATACAATTGTAATTGAGTATTTACTGTTGAAATATTATTTACTGGATAAAAATTTGATGGTGAAATAGCGTGAGGTGGATAAGATAACTCCCAACGAGTTTTACTTTTCCCCGAATCGATGTTCCAGAAACGACACAAAAAGTTCACCCGAAGACGACAAATTTTATTGCTAAATTTAGGGGAGGAAACTCTCCAAAGGAAATTCAATATTTACAGAATTGCTCAACAGTCTAAGCCACATATTCAATGCTGGATAACAAACAAAACTAGACTCGACTCGAGACTAGATTTAGATAAGATTTGAATAACTAAACAGTCAAGATATATTCTATATGTAACTTATTGACTTAAACCTAATCAAGTTGTTTATTAAGGAAGTAAAGCAAGAAATGAATGAAAATAATAATATGCATGTTTTTATATATTTTTAATTCACTGTTTACACCGTTATAACATAGTATAAAATATAAATACTACTTAAAAATGCTGTAATTAAGTTTACAAAAATATTTAAAATTGAGAAAAATTTTGAGCTATTAAACGCCGCCATTTTCGCGCGGTCTGTTGGTGACGTCAAAGATCACTGTCCATTGTTTACTACAGCTGTTTTCATTTTTAACTTGACTTTTTTGACGTTTATTTTCTAACCAAAAGACTGCAATACTACAAATAGACTACAAATGTAAAAAATACGGACTTGTTTATATGGGATGTTACGTCACTTGCGTTTTAACCAATGGTGTTGCGTTTTACAAATTCAAATTTCCCTCGCTTAATTTGCTTATTATTTCCCTCGCTTTTATTTATTAATTATAAGTATTTAAATTAGTTAAAACTGTTTTCGCGAAATATTGAATTTTTGATTGATGATAATTAATCACTTTATCGATAATAATTTACACTGACGTGATCATAAGATAAAAAAATCGAAAACCAATCAAGTACATCCTCATCTTTTATAACTGAAACGTAGAAAACTATTTTAGGTAAAAAACAATTATAAATAAAAAAAGTAGTCTTGGCTGTTTAAACTAGTCCGTCTAGTTCTGTCCATGTAGCCTTGTCTGTCTAATCTGCCTAGTCTTATCTCTCTACTCCTGTCTGTCTAGTCTTGTCTCTTCAGTCTTGTCTGTCTAATCTTGTCTGTCTAGTTTAAATCTATCTAATGTCAACAAAGCATGAACTTATAAACCAACGTGAATTTGAAAAATATTTTCTCTTAATTTCCGAAATTAAATTTACATACATAATTCCGATATTAGGGCAGAAGAACTTTGTCGTCGATAGCCCTTTGTATAGTGTATAAAGTATACAATAAACATATGCTCTCTCTCCAACATCACTCGAAAAATAATGCAATATTTCCTGTCGCTAAAACTCGAAAACATTGTTGAACACAGTATTTTCGAGTTATAGCGACAGAAAATATTCTATTATTTTTCGAGTGATGTTGGAGAGAGAGAGAATATATTTATTACATACTTTATACAATATTCAAAGGGCTATCGACCACAAAGTTCTTCTGCCCTAATATTGGATCCAAATCATGTTTTGTTGAAATTATTCGAATGTCGACAGATAAATTTAAACTAGACAGACAAGATTAGACAGACAAGATTAAACAGACAAGACTACAAAGACCGGAGTAGAGAGATAAGACTAGGCAGATTAGATAGACAAGGCTACACTGAGAGAACTAGACGTACTAGATTAGACAGACAAGACTACTTTTTTTATTTATAATTGTTTTTTACTTAAAATAGTTTTCTACGTTTCAGTTATAATAGATGAGGATAAACTTGCTTGGTTTTCGATTTTTTTATCTTATGATCACGTCAGTTTAAATTATAATCGATAAAGTAATTAATTATCATCAATAAAATATCGAGGGTTAAAAACATAATCAAAAATTCAATATTTCGCGAAAACAAACATATAATTTCATGTTTAAATTGTTGTAGAGAATGAAAAAAAAATAATGAAAACTAGTAAAATAATTAAATTTACGTAAGAATGAAAATTTTACGAATGACAAATTTTGTACAAAAAAAAATTGCGAAACGAATGTTAATTTAAATTGTTCTTTTGCTTTCTTATTAATGATTTTTTTTAATGATATTTGCTTTGTGATTATTCACATATTGTATAATATTCATTGAATTATTATAATTTTTGAAATATTTTGGATAAATAAACATAAATGTAAAAGTTGTTTATACCTATGGGAACAATAAGTGAAATGTTATCAATTATTTTTATTTATGAACTATGTCAAGTGGTAACAATAAAACCCAATTTCGGTTTCAATTTCAAGGTTGAAAAACAATATTAAATATAACAATAAAAAAACAACAATGTTAAAATATGAATGTTAAATATAAAAATATAAATATAACAATATTAAATATAAATATAACAATGTTAAATATAACAATATAAAAAGGAACGGATGGAATACAAAACACCTTAACATAGAAGCACTAAAAATTAGCCTGGCACAGGAAATTGCAGGTACAATTAAAAATGCTGATACACTTGTTCAGGTCATGAGCAGGGCATGTAACCCAACGTTACCCAAGAAAGGTGGAGCAACTAGGAGGAAACTGTTATACTGGTGGTCAGATTAAATATGTAACCTGAGGAACTCGTGCGTTGCTCCTAGAAGAAAAGTCAGCGACGAAAACTAAAAAAAGATGTTGATGAAAAGCTCAAAACGCTAACGAACCTAGATAGAAGCAATAGCCAAAGCAAAAAATTCACATTGGCAAAAACTCTGCGAGGTTGTACTGTTCCCACAACTTGAACATTTTGTCTGGGAACAACCAGAGGTTAATGAGATACCGCTATTTACCGAGGAGGAACTCACCAAAGCAAAAGATCGGATCCACAATGGTAGAGCTCCAGGCCCAGATGGCATTCCGCCTGAGGTTATTAAAATCGCGGCCCTCGATCAATCAAAATTTGTTCTAGATGTAATGAATGCAGAACTAAGTGCCGGGAACTTTCCCAAGAAATGGAAGTGCGCAAGGGTGACAAACCGTTAGACGATCCATCATCGTATAGACCCCTGTGTATTCTGGACACACCGGGGAAGCTGCTAAAGCAGCTCTGGTGGAGAGACAGAGGAGTTGAGGCAGGCATCGGATTGTCCAGGAGACAATTTGGATTCAGAGAGGGCAGATAAGATATGTGCACTAATTACATTTGACGTTAGAAACGCTTTTAACAGTGCTAGTTGGAACATAATAATGAAGGAACTAATCGAAAGAGGAATAGCGCCTTACCTCCTGGGCACATGGAGTTTCGGTAAAGAGAGAACTGAGTGCAAAGTCCCACAAGGTTCAGTTTTAGGCCCTACTTTGGGGAACATCTTATACGATGGCGTCCCAAGATTGAAACTTCCGGAGGGTGCCACACTCATAGGCTTCGCGGACGACCTGGCTCTCGTGGTCTCAGCAAAAACGGAATCCATGCTAATGCAAACGGCAAACCGCACTATTCGCCAAGTAACCGATTGGATGACATCAAACAAACTGCGCCTTGCTCCCAAAAAGTCGGAAACAGTGTTACTGACAGGCCTAAGGAGTCCATAGAACTCCAGGTAAAGGAGAGAGCCGAACTGCATGAGGCTGGATGTGATAGACAATCTAGAATTGACGCTAGAAAAAATCTCCTAGCAGAATGGCAACAAAAATGGTGAGCGTCCGAAAAAGGTCAATGGACGAAGATGATAACAGATAGAACAGACAGAACATAACAGATATTACCACATGGGTCAACAGGAAGCACGCTGATACTAACTCTTACCTGACGCAGTTCCTCACAGGGCATGGGTGCTTCCACGACTATTTGAAACAAATACGCGCCGCCGCAGATGACTTGTGTGAATACTGTGGCGATGTGGACTCTGTAAGACACACGATATTTGACTGTTGGAGATGGGAAGCAGAAAGGGACGAGCTAAGAGCCAACATGAATATATCGTTTAACGCAAGATCGGTAATGGGTTACATGCTGTAAAATAAAGAAAACTGGGATAGAATGGCCAGATTCGTTAAATTCATTATTTCCTCTACGGAAAATGACGAAAAACTGAGACGCAATAGAAAGATCCACCAGTAAGTCCAAATAAAATGAATCAACAACCATCTTAACTACAACCACGCTGAAGATATGCTACCTGAGGTTCCGGCGTGATTGGAGATGTTTGTAGGGCCACTTGTCTGTTCAGATCTCAGCTGCCAGCTACGTATTTAAAAAAAGTCTTGTCTGTCTAGTGTTGTCAGTCTAGTCTTGTCTGTCTAGTCTTGTTTGTCTAGTTTGTATAGTCCTGTCTGTCTAGTCGTCTCTATCTAGTTTTGTACGTCTAGTTTTGTCTGTAAGTCTGTGTAGTTGTCTAGACTTGACATCTGTTGACCAATTTTATTAAAAACACAATAATTATAAAAAATTTACAGAACAAAATAGTTTGCCGATGTTTTGCTGTAATGCAGCAATGTCAAAAATTAAGAATATCAAATTGAAATAAGCAATTGTTTATTTATATTAAAAAATGGATGGCGGCCTAAGTAAACCACACAAACTTCTTACATCTTGCTTGCTGGTAAAAACATTTTCTATTGCAATCCATTTCGGTTAATCGGATTTTCTCTTCTCGTTAATTAAAATCAGCACAATCATTATCATACACGTGTAAATAAACGACGTTTCGTTAAAATGGTTCATGATTTTTGGTGTGCAAAATGTAATTAAATTGTAATAAAAAATTAAATTGACAAGTTGTTTTTTGATAAAAAATTTGACTTAAAATTGCTATGATTTTATTTATATTTGGAATAATTTATTTTTCCAATAAATTCATAATTTAGTGTAATCCTAAATTTAGTGCAATAACCGGTTATTTGAACCCGTTTTCGGATAATAGTTTTTAGCTTTCAATCATAGTACATTGAATTAATCGGTTACTTGAACTGGTTTTCGGAAAATGGTTTTTACGACTACATCATGGTATATTTTAATAACCGGTTAATAGAACCACTTTTCGTATAACGGTTTTTACGTTGGCATCTTAAGAAGTATAAACACATATAAGATATAAATATCACATATTTATTATTTGTCGAGAATATTATAGTTGTGCAAATATGTACATATCATTTAAAATGTCTAGGTCGTTACAATTAGTTAAACAAAGGAAATCCATGTATGGAGAAAATTACAATGTGTTACAAAGAAAACTTATAGGAACTCAGTTCAAAGTAATCTGATCGCGAACAAAGAGAGAAATTTACCTTAGTCCATGTCAATTGATTTTGAACGTGCATCATAAATGTATAAATTAAAAATAAAACTATTTCACCGTTAACACAAAATATATCAACTTATTAATGCGGAACACAGCTTGAATACATAAATATATATTCAACCTTTCCGTAGCTCTGTAGTATCATTAAGTCTTTTAAAGACTACAAAACAAATCTCATGTTGAAACATAACTGAAATTTGTCTGTTATATACTAGCATTCAGTCCACTTTCATGGTAATAAAAGAAGAACTAGATAAATAACATTGCTTTTCTATTCAACCCAAACCCATTTTTTCTATTTCACATCTTTCTATTCAACCCAAGTGATTAGCCATCTGCAGACGCGTTTCAAGATCTATCTCACATCAATGCAGCTTTACTCTTTTCAAAAGAGCAAATCTCACCCCTATATTCAATTGTCACAAAATATATCATATTTATTTAAAAAAAAAAACATATAATTAATAAAGTAATAAAAAAAATCTCGTCTAATTGATTTCTGTAATCTTTAAGTTTTCGTTAATTAATTCTTTCTTTTCTATATGCTATATATACTATTATACATTATCATTCTAGTTTTAGCATGACCAGTTTCAGCAGTATTCAGTCCTGTCTCTCTAGTCTATGTCTGTCTAATCCAGGGATCAGCAGACTTTCAAATGAGAAGCGCCAACCAAGTTAACAAGGAAACGGGATAACAAAAGTATGAGAGAGCCAATGACGATATTTTGGAAAATATCGTCATTTTTCTCTTCTTCTTTATATGGCATCTCCTTTCAGGTTTGAAATCATCATCGCTATCTTCACCTTGGAAGCGGCAGCTCGGAATAACTCTTGGGTTGTGGTATCATACCATTCTCTCAGGTTACGTAACAATGAGCAACTGCATCTACCGATGTTGCGCTTGCCTATTACTTTGCCCTGCATTATCAGTTGAAGCAACTCTTTTCTCCTCTGGCTATATGGCCTAGATATTGTAGCTTCCTTCTTTTTATTATTTGTATGATTTCACGTTGTTTGTTCATGCGTTCCATTACTCCAATGTTCGTCACTTTGTCCATCCATTGTATTTTAAGCATTCGTCTATAACACCACATTTCAAAGGCTTCTAGCTTCCATTCCATATAGTAGAATGGAGAACACGTAGCCTCTTAGCATTCATGTACGCAAATCAAGTTTTAGTTGTATATCACAAAGAAACACACGCATTTTACTAAATGTGCTCCTGGCCATTTCAATTCTGGTTTTAATTTCTGGGGTTTGGTCTATGGTATTGGGTATCCAGGTACCAAGGTATTTATATTTAGTTGCCTTTTCTATACGCGTGTTGTCTATGCATAAGTCTTGATATTGTGTTCAGCTTTTTGTTATGACCATGTACTTCGTCTTTTTCATATTCATCTTGAGATCGTATTTTATACCGATATCGTTTAGCTTGTTTGTTAAACTCTGGAGGTCTGCAAGATTCTCTGCTATATAACAGTATCGTCGGCATACCTCAAGTTGTTAATCGTCTGGCCATTTATTGTGATTCCAGTGTGTCTTGGAACTTAGCGCCTCTCTGAATATCTCCTCGGAGTATAGATTAAACAGCATTGGGGACAGTATACAAGCCTGTCGTACTCCTTTTAGTATCTGTATTTCGTCTGTGTTTCGTCGTTGTCCACTTTTATCGTGGATGTTTGGTTCCACTAAAGTGATTCGATAATCTGAATGTCTCGCGAGTCGATGTTTCGTTGTTTCAGTAGATCTATTAGAATATCATGGCGTACTTATCAAAGGCCTTTTCATATTATATGAAGCATACGTGTATATATCTAGGTTCATGTCTAAACATCTCTGCGTTAATACATTAAAACTGAATAATGCCTTCCTTGTACCAAAACCATTCCTGAAACTAAATTGAGTGTTTCCTATGTCATTTTCTAGCTTGTTGTATAGTCTCTTGTGAATAACTTTGAGAAATGCTTTTAGTGTATGTCTCATTAGACTAATAGTCCAATAGTCACTACATTCCCTGGCATTTGTTTTTTTTTGTAAAGCTATGAAGGTAGATTATTTTATCCATTGTTTATATAGGTATTATTACTTATTTCATTCCATAGGTATTATTATATATCCATATATTTCCATTTATCCATAGATATCATCAGTCCGGTTCTGTATATTGTATTAAATAGATCTACCATAATATCGAGCTGGTCCTCATTTAATAGTTTTTAGAGTTCGTTTTTTTTTTCTAAGTTTGGTCCAATATTGCCTATTGTATTTTGCCCACATTTCTCACTTATAGGCCCAGAAACTTAGATGTTATTATAAATTTGCGCTAATTAATTACACATGTCTTCTGGTACAAATGCGGCCGACATTGGGGATAGAAGTCGGGACCTCTAGACTTGTTAGTTAGCGCTCTAACACGAGACCACGAGTGTCACCACTACACCACTCGTGCCGACTGGATGAAATACCAAGAGTTCGCTTGGTATTTCATCTGGTCCCACTGCTTTTCCGCTTTTTAATGTCTTTATGGCATAGAGAACTTCTTCTTTGTCTGGTCCTTCTGTCATATTCTGCTTGGTTCTAGTACTTCTTGTGTCATGAAAGAGTCCTTCTATTTATTCTTTCCACCTTATTAGTTTTAGTGCTGGTTCTACCATGATCTTCCCTTTTTTATTTTGTATAATGGTGGTTTGTCTTTTTCGCAATGTTCGTGTTAAATCTTTGATTTCTTTATGTAAATTTCTGTTATCGTATTTTCATTGTAGCTCTTCTATATATTCACATTTTGGAGTTAGCCATTTTTCTTTTCTTCCCGGATTTTCCTTGTTATGTTTCTTTGCAGCTTTTTATATTTTTTGGTATTGGTTTTATTTTGCCTTTGTTCTTCCATAAGGAGGAGGATTTCTTGTGTTATCCATTTTTGTTTAGATTTTGTATTGTCTGATGTCAATTGATGTTTTGTTTCTTTGTTTGGGTCTATTAGTGCTATTTTTAAATTTCATAATACATACAATAGTATATTGAGAGTATGTATAGAAGCATATTACGTACGAGCGGAACAGTTCGCTACGCGGGTCGCGCGTAATTCCGCGAGTACGTAATTGCCTTACAACTCGAATTATGTACTATACTTTATCTACGACCACACTAATTTGTTTCTATTTAATAATAAAAATATGTTTGATGCAACTGATAATTCATCGATATAGGCAACACAATGTACGCAATGTCAATAACAAATTAGTAGTAATTTAAAGTTGGACGGATTTGTTATCTATATGAAAGTTAACATGTTCAGAATTTAATCTTAATAATTTATATTTTTTGTTTAATTTCATTAATACCTACTAAATAGAAGCCCCAAAGAAGGTCAGAATAAAAAAGACCGAAACGTTGGCAAAATATCGACATCAATTGTTTTATTAAAATAAATTCCTTTTCCCAAGAATAAACTACAATATAATAAAAATGATAAGATCTTAAGATATATTTAAAATTATTTATTTAATATTTTTGATTATAATTTATAGTAACGGAACAATTGTTAAATATTAATGTTGGATTAATATCGACATCATTTGAGAATCATTTGTTGAATTAAGAATACTTGAAGTCGTATTCCATGATGTACTTGCATTTGTGGATGTGAAATTATTGTTTATCGCAGTAGAAATTTTTGTAGCAATATCATTTTGATTTTTCATGGAGCAGTCTATATAGTCTTCTGCTATTGCAGACGAACGCCAGCCACCATGCCTTCTTAGTGACAATAAATCACCACTGAAATCCACAAGTATGGTGGCTGAGGAACGTCTGAAACAATGTCCTGTATAAAGATTTGCTTCCAGAAAATGAAGATAATTAGCGATTTGTTTAGGAATAGAGCCAATTTTATTTATTCCAACACATTGCTTCTCACTTTGATAATTTAGAAAAAAAGTCTGGTCATTGTCCATTTATGTGGGCATAGGTTTTAATTTTAAATTTTAACGATCAGAGATTCGGGTTTGATATTTCGTAGTTCTTGTTTTCTGCAAGCACCACTAATGCCAATGATAAGAATAACCTAAAATTATATAAAAAAATATGTCGTTATGCCCATTAGAGAGCATTATAAGCATTATAAGTATAAGTATAAAGTAATGAATACCTTCATCAATAAATATTTGTTATCCAGCGAATTATTGAGGAAACTGTTAATTTCTTGATTGGTGAAATTTTTTTATTTCTTGCTTTTAAATCCGTCAGATTTTCTCTTTAGTAAAGCTATTAACTTTGAATGTTTTGAAATGTCGATGTCATGCTTTATATTAATTGTTGTCCGAACCATTGAATAAATAAATTCATCAAAGTATGATAACACAATAAAATAATTGATAATTCATAATAATATAATTAATAATTCATCAAAGTATGCTAATACAACATTTTCTGAAAACGTTTTAACTTTATGCTTCATTCTCCAGTCCATAAATTTTCTATATGCATCCTCGTATCGATCCCGAGATTTAATCGCTAGCAAATTATGAGCAGCTTGTTTCGCTTTTTCAACAATTTCGGGCGGAGTGCTATTTTCTTTTTCACTTTCTCTGGACATTATTTTAATTGAAATTGTTTTAATTGAAAAAAAATATAGTGTTTATGTTTGATTAGTTTGACTTTTAATAATTGTTTGACAAATATCGGAATGCTTTGGGTTGCCTATGTTAACCGATAGTAGCAGCTCTCAACCAATCAACGAATCGTAAACCAAACGCACTAGTGTGTTATTGAATCATTAAATAACATTAATCGCGGACTGTTACATACGTGTGTTGTATGATGTATTTACCTAATCCACGAACTGTGCAATATTGGGCAATTACAATAGTGGTCGTAGATAAAAAAAAAAAATTCTAACACTTTATAACGTATAAAGTTAATATGTTTGGACAAATAATGAATTTACGAAATTGTTACGAATATGTCAAAGTCAATTTTCAAAAGTCGATTGTTTCCTAGGTATTAATACTACATAGTTTAACAATTTAATCTACTTTATGGATTCTATTAATTATCATTTTACATAAACTCACTGCAAAATTCCTTATATATTTTTTTAAATATTACCATTTTTCTGTGTCAGTATTTTAATTTGTTTTGTTTAGCTTGTACCTCCGTTAGTTCTTAGTTAATTGTAACGAGTAATATCTCATTTCGTACCGAATTTAATCTAGTTTAAGCACATTATTAACTCATTTAAATATTGATAACAATTTCTGAGATGTAATTTACGAGTTTATTACATATGCGTCATAGTCAATTTTCAAACGTTAATTGTTACGTAGGTATTAATATTACATAGAGTATTATACATCACCTAAAGCTAATTTAATCTAGTTTATACAAAAAAATATATAAAAATATGAATAAAAGAGCTGTTTTTATTCTTTCACGTTTAATATTTATTTTTTATTACTCATGCATTAAAAGTACTATCTCGCAAGTTTTTTAGTACGAGAAATGCCACTTTTGGTTGTATTACCACACAATTTGGGTAACGCACGCAAATTTCAATATCGCTAGGTTACATTTAAAAAAAAACAATTAAGGAAATAAAATAAACACAATCAAGATCTCAATAACTTATGAAGCTTATTCGTTGAAGCTTAACTGCTTGAACGAAGGGCGATGGAGTATTGTGATTTTTTTAAGAGCCACAAATGACTATGGAAAGAGCCGCATTTGGATTACGAGCCAGGGTCTGCCGACCCCTGATCTAGTCTGATTTTGTCTGTATAGTATTGTCTCGTATAATATAGTCCAGTTTATCTATACATGGTACTCCTAGATCTCTCAAAAGCATACAACACTGATGACCATTGTATTTACGGAGTAGTGCTAGATTTACTACAAACTACCTTAATAATAGAATACAGATAACAGAAATCCTAAAAGCACAAAGTAGGAAGAGATCCGACACCTACGAGCATACATATGGGGGTAGCACCCTAGGTGCCCTACTGTTTATACTCTATATGAATGGCCTCACAGAACTAAGTTTAAATTATGCAGACGCCACAAGCATACTTATCGGAAATAGATCAATAGATGTCATATCGACTAACATCAATACTGCATTACAGACTCATATACTGGTGTAACGAGAATTTACTTATCCTAAATCATGAAGAAACGATGACTACAATATTTAAAATCGAGCGAATGTGCACTTCGTTTGTGCGCCCAATTTCGCTCTCGTGACCAATTGACAACTTACCGCCCCAGTTACAAAATATACTATTTTGATGTTGTTTGTTTTTTGTACTTACGACATAATATACTCATGAGTATTTATCTTTTTTTAATTACCCCTCCTAGGCCAGTTGGCTGGAAACGCCCCTGGTATATTAAGGTATAGAGCAGAAATCTGGGGCTGGAAAGAACAGGAAGAGATTGAGAGAAATACCAGAGATGGGCGTTAGGGATGGACAGAAAAACTCCTGGATATATAGTGAGAGAGGAATGTAAGAGACAAACTGAGAGTGAAAGCGGGGAAGAAAGCAACTAAGTTTGGAGATAGAATGAACGGAAGGGAAGACTGCAAGATACTGACTAAATGCTAGAAAGATAAAATAAAATAAATAATTTTAAGTAACACCCGGAACAAAAAAACCTCTAAAAAGTAAAAATAAATAAATTTCTCTTTTGCCCTTTTAACTTTATAAAAAATACCTATTAATATTTTGTTAATGAGCGTTGCTACGTCGGGGACCGCTATGTGAAGAAGTATGATTAGTTATACCTACATAGGTATAACGAATAGAAAATACCTACTGGTTTCAAATTGTACGTATGAACTTTGATGAATCAATCTATTTTACACGGTCTACTAAGTTTCCATATGGTATGCCGCACGGTGGCATTTAAAAGAACGGGCAGACACGTGAGAGCATACATTGTTGACGGTTGTGTTTATTTTACGAGTTTTTCGGAATAAATTAATCAATACTGAAAACTAAACGATTGGTTATTGTTGTTTTGTTACTTAAGTACGTTACTTACACAGAGTAGGTCCGTCCTTGTATAATCCATACTTTATTATCCATACATTATCAATCTTCTTTTAATTTCTTTGTATTCTGGTTTTATTATTTGATTTACTTAGCAGTCCCCCGACGAGGCGACGCTCATCATCAAAATATTAATAGGTACTTTTAATGGTTTTTTTTGTGTTGGGGGTTACTTAAAATGTTTAATTTTATTTCATTATCTGAACTTTTTTCCTTAGTTTAATAATTTGTTTGTAAATACGTGATTAATGTTACCTCTTTGAAATTTCATTCGCAAATACGTGATTCGTGGAGATTGTTTACAAAAAAAGATTAAGTTTTGTCAAGTAGGAAATGAGCTGATGATCATCAAATACCTGAACAGGTCTTCATAAACAATAGCTAAGAACCTTCTCGATCACTTCAGCTTCAAACACAAGTTTGTATATACGGAACTGGACAAACATTTGTGTCAAATTGGTTGCGGATTAATTTTGTCAAGTAAAACTAATGGTCATCAAACGCATGAACTGATCTTTAGAAATTACAGCTAATACCTAGAACATACTCGATCACGTCAGTCCATTCGTTTAGGAGATGACGGACAGACTAACACACAGACACATCAAACTTATAACACCCCTCTTTTTGTGTTTTTTCTTTTTGAAGACACAATAATGTTTAGGATGTGCTAGGAGGAGCTAGAGACTGCGGAGCATATGTGGAATGAAAGTGTAGAGATGAAAGAGAAAGAAGGAAGGAAAAGAAAAGAAATCCTGAATGAAGATGGAAGAGAGACACAGTGGATGAAAGTAGTATGGAGGAGGAGGGAAAGGTTGGATAGGGAAAAGAAAATTATGTTTATTAAATTTATGAAATGTAAAGACAGGGATCCTAAAACCCAGAGAAGATTACTGAGAAGATACCACCATACAGTAACATAGAACTATTTAACTCAACATAAAACTTTTAATGATCTCAAGAAGCAGCTTTTTAGCATCCTTATCAATATAGCACCATATTCCTTACAGGAATTTTCTCAGAGGATAAAATCATATCAAGATTAAAGATGAAGGGACACATTTCATTGAATGAACATCACTGGTCAGCATTTATATTTATTTGTTCAAATGTGAGCTTATACAGTGAAATATGAAATATACATTTAAATTTTGATCAGAAAAGATAAGACAAGACTAAACAGACAAAGCTAGGCAAGACTGTACTCCAAAAGTCCAGGCTAAAATATCTAATAAATTTAATCTACTAAAATCATCTAGTATATCTAGTCCGGTACACCTAATCTAGCCTGTCTGATTATTCCATAATCTGTTTAGTTCTATTTAATCCCCCATAGTCTGTCACATCTAATATATTTAAACTAGTTAAGCTAAAATTATCAGACCTTAATTTTGTATTAATAATATGTATTAATAATTATTTATTAAAGTCATTAAATATTGATTTAAAATAAGAATTTTAGAACCAAAAAAGATTAAAACCAGACTAGGCAAGGCTAGGCATGCCTAGACACAACTGCGCAAGACTATACAAGACTAGAGAAGGCTATATAAAACTAGAAAATACTTGACAAGACTGGAGAAAACTGGACAAGACTAGATAAAACTGGAAAGAATTTGAAAAGACTTGCCAAGAATGGACAAAACTAGACAAGACTGGGTATTACTAGACAAGAATAAAATAGATTAGGTAAGACTGGCTATTTTTTAACTCTAGTATACTTTAAACTATCTAGTCTAGTCTCTGACATACTTAATTATAGTTTGTTTGAACTAATCTCTAATTAAATTTTTATTAGTTCCAAGTTTATCTAGTAAACTCATCTGGCTATAGTAACCTAATATATCTGGTATGCAGTGTAGATATAATGGTATGTTCAGTATAGATTAGTCTAGAACAATTTGCATTGTCTTGTCTAGACTAAACTATCCAGTCTAGTCCAGCTAATTTAATCTGTCTAATTTAGTCTCGTCTTGATTAGTAGAACTTAAAAAAATATATTGCGTAGAAAAATAAAAAAATAAAAACAAACTGAAGTAAACAAAGCTAATTGTGAATCAATTCTATTAATGTTCTTTTTATTGCAAAATTATCGACGAATGTTGCAAATAAAGAAACTTTTCTCGTTTTTTTTTCTTGCAGCAAAAACACACCCCAAACAAGGGATGTATTGATTAAAACACCTGTCAGTGAGTCGACAGGGAATTTCGCTGACACTGACAGTTGTCGGAACCGTAGCAAACGACAGGATATCATAAACAACTCACCGATCGTTTGGGAATTTATCAGCGACGAAACACCAGCAACGTTTTCGATTTATTTGTGTTTTTCCGGTCGACTTGATTGCAAACAGACTGCGGGTTGCACACTCAACCGTTCATTGTTACTGACTGGAGGCAGGATCGGGCCCATATGCAACTCGCAAGCGCCTTGACTACAGCCGACACTCGCCGAATGTAAACAGTACCGGAGTTTCCCGTCAATCACAATTCTCAATTTTCCCAAACTTCAAACGAACTGATTGATTTAATCAAATAATTTTTCAAATTTTACAGTTTTATTTATCGTTTTCCTAAATTTAACACCAAATATACAGCGTGAGTCACATAATAATACGAGTCTAAAGAACACAAAACGCAACCAAATTTACAATTCAAATCCAAACCAAATTGAAAAAAGAAATTTTTTTTTCTTTTTAGCCTTTGGTTTTTCGATATAGGCCTCCTTTAAATTTAAAAAGCTTTAGTCGGGAGTATCTCACAGATACATGATCGAGATCAAATGCCTCTCGATTGAGAGATAGATCAAGGGTGGTGTTACGCTTACATGCCTTCTCTGTTGACTAAGTTCTCTTGTTAATTAGCTCCAATATCTTAAGGTGTTGCCAACCGTATGATTTAAGTCGTTTATACGACCTTTTTGGAGCTGATACGATGTACGATCATGTATTCGAAATTGTACACAAAATATACGATCTTTCCAAATCTTTCAATCTGCATCAACAAAATTGAAAAATAATAATGGTTTCCTTCATATTGTCGATATAAAAAATCAGTAACAACAGGCTTGAACGAACCATAAACTTCTTTGGATTTTCTATGAATGCATCCAATAAATTTTGAAACCCTATGTTTCTCTCGCACTTTATAAATACGCAGCGTACTATCCTGTCAACTCGTCGCCTATACGGCGATTCCTCGCGCAATCGATTTACCGGCTACCGCGCAAGTTAATTTCAATTTCATTTCTGTTCTTTCGTTTGTGTTGCTTGGTTCGGAGTTTATATGTTGCTTGGTTCGCAGTAAATACGCATCTGTATTTTTATTTTTGTATTTTTACAAATTGTGGTTGCTTTTGTGTTTATCCTAAAGAAGTTAAAAGGTATGTACTTTTGTTTACTTTTCGATTGTTTGGCACTTAGCCATAGGTATTGTTTTTTATTCAGAATCATGGCAGAAACATCTAAAAATAAGCAAAAGCAGAAAAAAAAAACTCTCCAACGGAGACAAGAATTACCAGAATCAGAGCGGCAGAAACAAAGCTATCGGACAGATTGGGAACAATTAGATGCATTTAGGAAGTGGACCAAACCAGGTCCTAACGAATTTAAAGCCAAATGCAGTGCCTGCTACTATATTTTAACTGCAGAGTTTGGTGTTCTTAAAATGCATGTCAATAGACAAAAACACCTTCAAGCAATGACAAAAATACCATCAAACAAGCAAGTTTCCGCAATGGCTAGCGTGACCATACGTCCCGTTTTGGGCGGGACAGTCTTGCCTTTAAGCTGTCTGTCCCGCTGTCCCAAGCGAGGGCAAAATCGTCCCGCTTTCGCGGCTAGGTCACTACTTGCTAGGGTGTAAACTGGGTGTAAACACCGTACTACTTGTCTGGTCGTGCACTCGCAAGGTCGTAGCGTGTGACCGAAGCGGTGAGCGACGAGAGAGAAAGAGAGAGAGCGGATGACGCGTGAAGGCGGCATAGACGTTGCACTCACCTAGCGAACAACCAAACGCAGAGCAAACGAAGTCCGGTTCAGTGCTTTAAGTTCACACCGGAAGGAGTGTGTGATTGTACCATAACAAAAATGTCTAAACGCCGGTGTACCTTTATTATTTTGCAAAACAAGTATCCGTTTATAAAACAAAGCAGTCCTACATCTTCAGCAAACGTTACATGCGAAAAGTGTCGTACTGAATTTAGTAGTAGTCACGGTGGTGCCAACGATATAGAGAAACATTTAAAATCGGAAAAAACAGGCTTTCCGTTTTCGGAAACCTACAAGTAAACGACAGTGTAATAATATAAAGGTTTTTTTTTACTTAATTCCACGTGTCGGTCTGACCTCTGACGAAAAAAATAAATGGTCACGTTAGCAATGGCATCATTTCGCAACGAAAAAAGACGCACACGCTCAAAATGCAGAAGTAAAACTTGCCGGTTTTTTAGTTGAACATAATTTAGCGTTCAAAACGGCAGGCCACTTAAAATAATTATTAAAGAGCATATATATTCCCAGGTTCTAAGATAGCACAACAAATTTATCTCAAAAGAACTAAAGCAACTGTCATTGCCACAGCAGTTATAGGAGAGACAGAAAAAGAAGTCTTGACGTCAAAATTAAATCAAAATAAGTTTATTGCAATTAGTGACGAACCTACTGATATAAGTCTTCTTGAATTGTCGTGAGATTTTATGATGATAAATCAAAACATATCGTCAGTAAATTTTGGTCGAAAAACTGTCGAAAATATTTGATTCGTCAAATCCGGACTTAGCTAATGAAGGAGGCACGGGGGAAAATTGATTTAACACGTTCACTGCCGGAGTGCTTTTTATTATATTTTAATTGAAGAAAATACAATAACAGAAATGCGCCAATTTACTTTCTAAAACCGACACACAAGGGTTCTTAAACTCCACATCTATCATGCTCTCGAAGAGAGTCGTTTCTCCTTATTTCAATATAATATTTAAGGGATTTATTTAATATTTTGGATATTTCGGAAGGGTTTGAACCCCCCTTGGCTACGCCCATGGCTGATAGCTTGGTCTAAACTACTTGTTTTGTTTACATCTTGTGCGTATAATTATGTCGTGATATAAAAATATGGGCAGAAAACGACCAATTACTGATTAGGAACTTTTTGAGATTTTGAATAATTCTGACTTGGAAGTTACGTGATGTTATTTTGCATTATACCAAAAATTAGAACTAGCGTAAAAAGACAATGTTTTAGCGATTTTAACGATTTTAACCTAGGTTAGGTTAAAGGTTAGATTAGGTTGTACTGGAGCAGATAAATCCAGACCACATATCGCGCTGTAGCACGACCTCTCGATCCAAAATAATTCCTTATATGCACGGATCTCCGGTTTTACTTAAAAAAAACAAAGCTTTATACAATATTTTTTCCTGAAATAAGTGATGGTATCGAAGATGAACACATTTTGGACATGAGTGAGGAGCAAGCGGCAAGTTCCAGTGACGGCGAAATAAATGTACAGGATATTTACACTAACCAATATGAACTAACACAGCTCGAGAATATAGTTTTTGAGGAGAATGCAGATGATGACGAGACTGCAGAAATACAAGATCCTGATAGTGAAGGAAATAGCGAAGAAGCTGAAATATCCTCTGATTAAAGCACCCTTTCTCAAAAGAACCAGGAAAAATAAAAATTTGTCAGAGCTTCTAGTTGATCAGAAACTTCTTGAGTTCTACTCTGCGCTGGTTGATGATAATATATTTGAGTTTATTGTCGAGCAAACTAATCTTTATGCCACGCAAACTATTGTGAATGGGAAAGATGTTACATTTCAAGCGAGATTACACAATTGTTATCCGACAGATATCTACGAGATGAAGCGATTTTTTGGATTGGTTTATATTTATATGGGTATAGTTGGTCTACCAAAACTAGGAGATTATTGGAGTACGGAACCTTTGTTCAAGAACGAATTTTCTCCTACTACTATGTCCAGGAACAGGTTTGAATTGCTCTTGCGGATGGTTTTCACTTTGCAGATAACGAAAACAATCCCCTAAATAACAGGCTCCACGAGGTTCAGGGTTTGGTCGATAAAGTGGTCCATAATTTTCAGACGGCACTCGATCCTGGAGAAACAATATTCATCGATGAATCACTGATACCATTTCGTGGCCGGGTAATTATGCGCCAATATTTAAAAGGAAAATGCCATAAATATGGCATCAAAGTGTTCAAGCTTTGTTGTAATGGTGGCTATACTTATAACTAGGAAATTTATGCCTACAAAATTCTTGATAAAAAACGAACAACCTCACCTAAAGTAGTAAAGAAACTAGCTGAGACATTGCTTGATTCCGGTAGAACCATGATCACGGATAATTGGTATACTAGTCTATCATTAGCAGAACAGTTGCTGAATAGGCAAACCCACCTAGTTGGCACTTTAAAGAAGAACCGCATAGGAAACCCGCGCGAAGTGACAATTAAAAAGACCGGAGAGTATATTGCAAAAGAAAATCGTAAGAGAATCACTATACTTTCTTGGAGAGATAAGTGCTGAGAGATAAGTGATGATGCTCTCTACAAAGCACTCAGATTCTCAAGTTGAAATACGAAATCGCCGGGGACAAACAAAGAAAAAACCAGATGTTATACTTGCTGACAACGAAGGAATATCGCCTGGTGATCAATAAGAACAAATGACAGCGTACCAATCACCACTTAGAAAAACGTGGTATCGAAAACTGGCGTTTGAGCTTTTGCTGAATATTGTTATGGTAAATGCTTGGTTATTATATAAAAAAGTTGTGGTTGTATGGTAAAAAAGTGCATGTCCATACCATCCCCTGAAAATAAAGTTGGCAACACTGGTGCAACAGCGATTCATCCACGCGTGTATCTCACAGATACTCTACGACTACTTTTGTAAGTATTTACGTTTGAGTTACATGTGAACATGGATCGTGTAAATGTGTTACGTTGTATCGATTTTGAACTGATATCTGGGGGCATGGCAGTGCACCCGCCAAGTCGAGCACAACCGTACTACCTTTTCTCGAAGCGACTCCCCCACTTGACACTTTTGACCCCCCTGTAACTTCGTTGTGTATAAAGCAGGAAGTTTGAATTTTTAGATATCAAGATTGCGAATATACCTAATAATTATACCTTATAGTTTACGAATTATTGCAAGTCAAATTTCTTAATTTTGTAAGTGACGCACTCACCTACGATCAAAATTCTAAGGTACTTCTAGCAATCTTACACACTCCAAATTTTGAATTTTTGTTAGCCTTTAGCCTAAAACGAAAGGAAAAAATAAAAAATCCCGAAATTGCAATATCCATTAAATGACAAATAATGATTATTAAAAATGTCTTAATTTTGTTACCGATCATCAAAATTCTAAGTTAATCCTAGCAATCTTACAAACTCCAAATTTTGAATTTTAGTTAGCCTGTAGCCTATAAAGGAATTAAAAAATCAAAAATCCCGAAATTTCATTATCCATTAAATGAAAAATAATGATTATTAAAAATTTCTAAATTTTGTCACCGATCATCAAAATTCTAAGGTACTTCTAGCAATCTTTCAAACTACAAATTTTGAAATTTAGTTAGACTTTAGCCTATAAAGGAAGGAAAAAATTAAAAATCCCGAAATTTCATTATCTGGGGGCACGGCAGTGCACCCGCCAAGTCGAGCACAGCCACTGGCTTTTCTCTACTACCTTTTCTCGAAACGACTTACCGCACTTTTGAGCCCCTGTAACTTCGTTGTGTATAAAGCAGGAAGTTTGAATTTTTAGATATCAAGAGACATACTATAACTGGCTGTATTACCAATATACCTAATAATTATACCTTATAGTTTACGAATTATCGCTGTCAAATTTCTTAATTTTTTGTAAGTGACACACTCACTGATCATCAAAATTCTAAGGTACTTCTAGCAATCTTACAAACTCCGAATTTTAGTTAGCTTTTAGGTTATAAAGGAAGGACAAAATTAAAAATCCTGAAATTTCATTTTCCATTAAATGAAAAATAAGGATTATTAAAAATAATATGGTATACGTATGGTTGCTAACTTTAAAATAGAGACAGGGAGTGGGCTTTAAGAAAATCAGTAGCTGACGGACACGGTATATTACCCGAGAAAAAAAAGGAACAAGACCTACAAAATAAATGACATCCCATCAAAAACATAAAATGTAACAAATGTAACTTTCGCTACAAAAAGTGGTGGGATCTCATGTAAGACCAAGTCAGTTATTTTAGTAAATGTGTGTACAAGCACCTATTCCTATCAACATTTATAGTGACCGTATCAATATTAGACACCTTTATTTCTATTATAATTATAATGACATGGCAATTGCACGGCAATTTAATTATAAAAGAATAATCTACTAATTCGACTCAACAACTTGACTCAAACAAAAATTAGCACTTTAAAGCTTAATATTTCACAAACGGATCCCTCAATCGAAATATTGTTTTTACAAACCAGTAATGTTTTTGAAATACCTATCCAACGACACCCTAAAAAAAACCCTAAAAAAAAAATTTTCTACTGATATATTTGTGAAAATGGCATTTTTTCCACGGCTTACCCTACATGAAAGTGACATTTTTCATTCTATAGTCCATTTTTTTAAAGAATGCAGTACAAAGAAGATAGGGCTTATTTGACCTTGTTCTCTGATTGGCTTAAATCGAGGAGAAGTTCACACCGACGATATTTACTTCTCCATCGCAACCTCTTTTCTCTCTTTTTTTCACATACATTTGCAGTTGTTAGTTGTCAATGGCTGCCGTGTCAATTCACAATTATCATCTGATCTATTTGTATCATTTAGATAATTTGCGTTTTTCTCCATTTATTTCTTTGTATTTTATTACTATTGTTGCCATTTGGTGTATCAATAATATTAAGATATTCAATGAAACCATTAATAAATTACCAATTTTATATTCAAGTAACTATATTTGAATTTAGCGCCAAATTTTGTAACTAAATTGAGCATTTGTCATAGTGTAAATCAGGTTTCTAGTTACTGCATTCTTTAAAAAAATGGACTACAGAGATGAAAATATTTTTACATCTAGAGACGAAATTGAGCATTTTAAATTTATGATTTTCTCGATTAAAACACAAAACTAACCAAATTTGCATGAACTTGCTTATTAATTACATCAATTTCAATTAAATATTGTATGTACAAACGTAAAACGAGCCTGAAACTATTTAAAAACCGAAATAAAATTAGGACATTTGACTTGAAAAGTATCACCTTCTATGAGAATATGTTACCATGGAAACGACCAAACCAACAATTAAATTTGTATTGACAGTTCTGACAGTTTCGAATTGGATTTTTTAAAGTCGAATTATGGATTCTACAACCGAAATCAGTAGAAAAAATTGCATTTAATACTCGAGATGAAAGTGTTTTTTTTTTTTTGGTTCGGTGTGATTGCTAACTCACTGGCGCTCGTGAGCAAACTCCCACCTCACTCGAAAAAACGCCTAAATATACTATTTTTTAATATTTTATTTTACCACTTTGTCGGCGTGGCTAATCTGTATATCCGTTCCAAATTACAGCTTTCTATTTCTAATAGCCTCTGAGCTAAACTGAGGACGGACGGACGGACATATCGAAACTATAAGGGTTCGTTGTGGATAACAACGGAACCCAAAAAATGGGTTTAGAAAGTGACAATGTATCTGAGATGCATCCGCGAAGTTTTTTGTTTCAAAGCAAACATCCATTTAGAGAGAAATGGCTAGCGACAAAGTATATCACTATATTACTATATCACTATATTAGTATATCACAACGAGAGTGGACGTGCGAGAGTATTTAATGTTAAATTTAATAAAAATTAAAATTGTGGAAAGTAAAGTTTATGTTATAGATACTGTGAAACATTATTTATGTTATAATGCCGATGGAATTAAGGTCCAATGTTCCTTCCGAAAAACAATTTGATATATTACAAACGTTTTTACAAAGTTCGGATTTTGAAATGTTTATGACAAATATAATTAAAAAACATGTTGATCCGTTACTAGTTTTGATCACCGACCTATCTAATAAAGTAACATATTTGTTCGAAGTGAACGCGAAGTTGTCAAATTCCGTAATTTCTAATGTGCGGGTAAAACCTACAACTTCACAAAATTCTCAAGAAGAACGCGCAGGGACAAGCATAGTCAGCGATAGTGTACCGAAAAACGTGGTAGATAAGAATGAAAAAGTTAATTCCCGCACGGATTTGCGAGCTGGTGCAAAAAACACAACCAAAACAATCGAATTAGAAAACATAGTGGTCCAACCGATTCCAAAACGTAAATAATCAAACCGATTCACAAAATACAGTCTTCCAACATACTGAAAGTGTAAATAACGAAAAATGGGAAACCCAAAGGCGAAAATCAAGAAAAACTAGGAAATCAAATATTATCCTTAGTACTAACGACGAATCTAATCAAATAAAAGCTGCCACACGTTACGCACATGTTCATGCATTTAAACTTGATCCAAAACTTTCAGCAGATGATTTACAGCAATATCTAAAGAATAAAAAATTCAATCAGGTTATATGTACGAAAATTCAGTCCAAACATCCAGATGAGTACTCATCATTCAAAGTTTCGGTGCCCGTTGAGGATCTGGAAAATATATCGAAACCAGAAACTTGGCCGAGAAACGCCTGCGTAAACCGTTTTTTGTTAAGAGTCGAAAGAATAACAATGAAAACATAACAACAGTATCAACCGAAAAATATCCGAAACAAACGAAGTGTTTTAATATAGCACATGTGAATGTTCAGTCTGTAAAAAATAAGCTGGAACTAGTGGAACTGTTCATTAAAAGACAAAATATTAAAATATTGTGTATTGGTGAACATTGGTGCACCCAACCTGAGCTAGACAATGTTTCTATTAACAACTTCACTGTGGTTTCGAATTATTGTAGAGGTACATACAAGCATGGTGGCGTGGCCATATTTGTACGTGACGATATACATACTTCTAAACTAAATCTTGAAAACTTTTCTAAAGAAGTTGATTTTGAAGTTTGTGGTACAAACCTGTTATTTGAAAATTTTTGTATTGCATTGATATGTATTTATAGATCTACTTTAGGAAATTTGAATTCGTTCTTTGATGGGCTAAATGACATGTTAGTTGAAGTTCTTAAATCTCAAAACCCAGTATTATTGTGCGGTGATCTTAACATAGACAATTTAAAAGACTCCAAAGAAAGAAGTATGTTGCTTAATACTTTTCTTCAATTCAATCTATCCACTATTAACATGGGACCAACAAGAATAGGTAGAAGACCAGATGGGACACATTCTAAAACAGCCATCGATTACTTGGTCACCAACTTAGACAGAAATGCATTTAAGAGCAGTTTGGTGGAACCAATTCTAGCAGACCATCTAAGTCAAATATTCCATCTAGATTCATCATATTCCAAATCAAAAAACAGTAGGATGATGTATAAACTAAGTAGGACATACTCTGAAGACAACATCCTAAAATTGCATCACTGCCTCTTAAAAACAGACTTTTCATTTATATCTGCGAGCGATGTGGAGCTAGGCTTTAAAGAATTCCTTAATATCTTAACAAATAGTTTGAACCGATTTCTTCCTTTAGAACTCAGGAAAATAGTTTCATCATAGTATCAACAATTGGATATCGAATGCCATCATAAATGAAGGTAAGTCATTACGGAATATGTATTGGACATTACGCAAGGCAGGAAGCTCACATCTCTACAACACATATAAAACTATGAAAAAGCAACATTCTATTAATATATCGAAAGCTAAAAGAATGTATTACACTAACCGCATTAATAATGCTAGTAATAAAAGTAGAGAAGCATGGAGAATAATTAACAACTCTATGAATAATTATAAAAAACCTAACCATATTTCTTTGAAAGTAAATGGAATATTGATTTCAAATTCAAGTCAGGTTGCTAATGAATTTGCTAACTATTTTTCGACCATTGCTTTAAAAACATTAAATGCTTTTTTTCCATCACCCTTTTTGCTTCAATGTACTCTGCCGAAAACTAGACATGCATATTCTTTCTACATGTCACCTATCGATAATACTGATCTACAACACGCTGTCTCCAGTATAGCCTCAAAAAAACTCCACAGGAACCGATGGCATTTCAATCAAAATTTTGAAACACAATATTAAAACTTTGGCTCTTCCACTAACGCAGCTATTCAATAAAGCCATTGAAGAAGGAGTATATGCATCAGCGTTAAAAGTGGCATTGGTAGTGCCAGTACATAAAAAATCTGACCCTCAGATTTTGGACAACTATAGACCTATATCTTTAGTATCTATTTTCTCTAAGATATTAGAGCGATTAATATACAGTAGAATGATGGCATATCTC
Organism: Phosphuga atrata; assembly: GCA_944588485.1. Lineage (NCBI taxonomy): Eukaryota > Metazoa > Arthropoda > Insecta > Coleoptera > Silphidae > Phosphuga > Phosphuga atrata. Next base: position 47,532,346 of record OX155892.1, read on the forward strand.
CTTAAAAATGACTTATTATCTGAATGCCAACATGGTTTTAGATCAAAAAGATCGGTGGAAACTGCTTCCGCCAGCTTTGCGAAATATACATCAGAGAAACTGGATAAAGGAGAACACGTCATGGGACTGTTTTTTGATTTGTCTAAAGCATTCGATACCGTTAATATAGGCTATCTAATGGAAAAATTAGAATGCTATGGATTTCGTGGAATTTTTTTGGATCTTTTAGGATCCTTTTTAAGCGACCGACATTTAATTGTCAAAATTAACTCCACACTTTCGAATAAAAATAACTTAACAATAGGTATACCACAGGGATCTGTTCTTGGCCCTCTTCTGTTTCTTTTATTTATAAATGATCTTCCAGGGTACATAGACGCTAAAACCATCTTGTTTGCAGATGACACCACAATTGTGGTATGTGCAAATAGTTTGGAAGAATTACATGCAAAGGTAGTGGAAACAATCGTACAATTTAATAATTGGTGTACAAAAAACAAACTAATCTTGAATAGCGAAAAAACTCTGTGTTTATACATGGGCAAAAGAAGAACTTTACCAACCTATTTTCCGATTGTTGTAGACAACCAACGCTATAAAATATCCAACTCGGCAAGATTTCTTGGGGTATTAGTTGATTCGAAACGTACGTGGTCGAACCACACAGAGTTAGTTTGCAAAAAATTAGCAAGAGCTTATTTTGCAATATCTCAATTAAAAAAGTCTATGCATACAGGTACCTTGTTAAGCCTGTACTATGCTATTGTCTATTCACATATATCTTTTAATATTTTATTATGGGGTAATTCAAGACATAGCCACAAATGTTTCGTTATGCAGAAAAGAATTTTAAGACTAATATTTAATTTAAAGCGTCTACAGAGCTGCAGAAATTGTTTTAGGAACAACAAATTGTTAACCGTACCTTCTATTTTCATTTATAAATATCTGTGTTATATCAAAAAAAATACTCATAATTGAGCCGTTTATTTTGAAAGTGACCTAACTTCATTTATGTTCGAATCGAGATATTAAAGGGTTTGCATTGGATTAAATTTAAAAATACCGGTAACAGATAACATAGTAGAATAATGTTTTGGTGTTTCTAAGGGAGTCAAATTTATTTCCCCAATTAGCATATTTAACGTTACTTAAGAAATAATATGTTTTTCATGGCTGTAAATGGACTTGGGCCACTTTCAAAATCAATTAAATCATGTTTCCAACTCTGAAGAAAGCACAAGTCCATCCATACATAAAATAAACTTTCCTTGAAATAAAGATAAATGTATACACTTTTATGTTATAAAATCAAGAATGATAAATAACAGTTGTTAAATAATTTTTACATTAATATTAATATTGTTTTATTAATTATTATTCAGTCTTCTCCAGTTTGTGTATGCAGGAAGGATATAAAATAATTATTTTGAGCAGGTGGTATACAATCTGGTAAACAATGTGGTATACAAAGATGGTATACCAAAATTCCTGGTATTTGAGGTTTGTGAGTGGTCTCGTATTTTTTTGTAGTTTTTTTATTTTTACATTGAAATTCATATTCGAAGATTCATAAATTTTCTCTTGGAATATTTTAGTATATTCATATTCTCATACAGTTTTTTTGCAATTTAATTTGTTATAAACAAATTATTAACAAATTACTGAAAATTACAATGGTATATCAGGAGAACATAGCAAATCGAAACTGAAATTTGAAATTAAATTGTTTATAATATATTCATTGCACATTCATTGCACAATATTCATTGATAATTCAACTGCTACTTTAATGATTAAACATAAAGCTTACGAGATCACATAAACTTTAATTGCATATTTTCGTCATCGGTTTGAAACTCTCTCAATGGGACTTAAGCCACTTTCAAAATAAACTTATTCATCACTTCATTAACCCAGCAAATTTTGGTTTTACAAAACCTTAATGATTTTAAATATATTAGTAACAAGTTACTTCAGTATAAAAAGATCAAGTAAAAATCTAACTATTAAGGTAGCTAACTCAATATTTTTGAAAAATGGAGTTAGGCCACTTTCAAAATAAATGGCTCAATTACTCTATATCCTCTAACATGCACACATATAACACAAGGAATGGTAAATTATTACAAACTGGAAAACATCACACTACCTTATATATGCAAATTCTTTTTTCTGCATCGGTGTTAAATTATTCAATAATATATCGTCAGAAATAAGCACTCAATCATACAATAAGTTTAAAAAATCAATAAAAGAAAAATTAATAGCTGGTACATTTTATGGAATTGATGAATACTTAGAACAACAAATTGGTTAAACGATATCATTGAACGAGTGAAAAATTCCTACAAGTAGATATATTGAGATTTAAAATTTTGAATGTATTCAAATGTATGGAATTGTTTTGTATTTATTGTGTTTTTTATATATTGCTTGTGTATTTGTTTTTTTTTTCTTCTTCTTTCGAATGTTGACAATCACATCTGCAAATTATATATGTATATTATTATTATTTTTTTTTTAATAAATTCTATATAACTGTAAGCAGCAAAGTGAATATAGTTTTATTATTATTATTACCTAATCCGAAATATTTTGCCGAGTTGCAAAGGCTCATTGAGGATGATTTTGAGGATAATGGAGATGGTTTTGACGATGATATTGATCCGGATTCCTCTGATCGTGTAGAAAAGGAAGTTATTGAATATAGTGAACAGAGATCTACATCGGATGACGAAACTGGTGATGACACTTATGTAAAAACTAGAAAAGTAAACGGCAATGTGATAGATAGATTTTTTTGGAATAAAGTTCCGTGTTCTTTTCTTCGAAAAAACACAGAAAAATAATATAGTAACAAAATTGCCAGGTACTATTAGTAACCCTCGTCAAGCTAATACATGCATGATTGCATGGAAATGTCTTTTCGATTATCGTATTTTTCTATATAGTGCTCGTGCTATATACGAATAAGTATATAGAAATGATACAGCCACAATTTAGCCGAACGAGAAATGCGCGTAAAACCGACATCGTAGAAATGAGAGCATTTTAGCAGAACTGTACAAAGGTGAGCGGTTGAATTTAGAAGTTTTGTGAGACACCAATGAAAATGGCATTTTATTATTTCGATTAACGATGAGCTTGGTGGAAAAGAAGAAAGTAGACCGACTTGCTCCTATAAGAGATATTTTTGAGATATTCGTTGATAATTGTGTAAAAAGTTATTCATTGAGTGTTCCTATGTTACCGTTGAGGAAAAACTTTTCGTCCAAGCATTTAAAGTGGAAGATGTAGGGGAGAGAGGTACTAAACAATTCCTCGGGGTAAAACGATGTTTTAAACAACTGTTTTTCCGAATTTAGTAGCGCTATCTAGTTGTTTGGGTGAAAATAGTCTTCGCAATAACGGTTTTAACATTCTGTGAAAGAGTTATGGTCGTGGCAGCATTACCGAAGATTTTATTGAAACAAAATAAAAAGTGTTGTTTGATGTAAGGTAGCATTAATTCAATATGATGTTGTTTAAGTTTAAGTAATTATAATGTAATAGGAGTGTTTGCGTTAGTTTCCAATGTTATTTAACAATATAATCAGCAATGATCGATTGTTGTAAATGAATACCATGAGTTGTTGTTTTTTACAGTAACGCATTTGAGGTAAAATGATCCTCTCGTAGGAGGACAAAACGATCCCTTTTGGAACATTTGCCCACATTGTTATTTTTATTGGTTGTTGCATAATTATGGACTCTGGATTTATACACAGTCCCTAATATTGCAATGCCGCGGAATTATGTAAGAAAAGCTACGTGCCAAAATTGGAGCGAAAACTCCATGGCCAATGCTATAGATTTTAGATGCTGTGAAACGTGGCGTGCCGTATAAAACTGCCAGTGAGCAATTCTCCGTGGCGATTACGGCCTTAAAAAGACGAGCTAAAGGAAAGAATATACACGCCATTGAAGGTGCCAAAGTCTTGGAAAGCAAACAAGTGTTCAGACAAGAACAGGGGTTTCAACTCTGCGAACATATTAAGGACATGGAAGCCAGGATGTAAGGGTTACCGGGTTGTACGGGTTAGGAAAGGTATTCTTACACTCGCTTATCTATTAGCTGAAAGAAACAACATAAAACATCGAATTTCCTCAAAGACAGACAGATCAGGTAAGGATTGGCTAAGGGGGTTCCGAAAAAGATATCGCTTTTAATAAGCCGGTTGTAGACAAATTTTATAGCATATTACAGAGCGTTTACGAGAAACATTAATTTCCTCCCATCTCATTTATAATGTAGGGTGCGTTGTTGAACCGTGAACAGTGAACCAACCTTTTTTTTTAAGTTACTTTCGTTTTGGTGTCATCGTTTAGGTAATTTCATAAGGTTTCTCAGTTTCAAGTTACAAAAAGAAAGCCAGAGGAACAATCTAAGACCACAAATGAGGTTTTTCTTTAAATGAAATTTGGTTCACTGTATACTATGGGTAATTTACATTGAACTACCCGTATTTCAACAGTGAACCATTATTTCGCTACCAGTAAAGAATGCTTATTTTTTAAAAGAAACCACGCAATTTTTGATAATCTTTCCGACGATTTTTGCAATATAAAATACAGATTCAACAGAATCGAACAACTTCTCTTTTTGAATTATTATTAAAATAATGAAAGTGCACACAAATATTTAGATTGTATGTTCTCGAAAATAAGAATAAACAATTTAAATCTCCGTATTCAAACCTACTACAAAGTATTTCTCTTGCACTAGTTGGATTTTGACATGCATTTAAGTAAGGTGAATTATAAAGTTGCTGTCGAAGAAACGATGCAGATATTTGAAGTTGTAAAATTCTTATAAGAGGTGAAAATAGGCAATTACCGCAATCAGCAATGTTTGTGTCATAATGCAACAAGGCACTTGGCATTGAACATTCGTCATCTTCCTCATATGGGGCTTGGAATGAATGAGAACTTGGACTAATTACTTGCTGAACTTCATTATTACCTGATGATTGAATTTAATTATTCTGAAAGTGCCTAAATATTACTTTTTCAGTTTCTTCATTATTACATATACTAAAATAGTTTTGTATGCCTTTCCGGGAGGGGGCGGGATAAATGCGTCAAATCGGGTTTGTAGAATGAAAACGCACGTTTTGAGTGATTTTCGAAAAAAAATTTGCCGGGACAAAGTGGTAAAATGTTTAGAAAACTCCAGACAATTGACTAATCTTTGAGAAATTGTGGTGCCGCCGAAGGCGGCGGTGGTGCGGCACGAAAACGAAATTTCCGTTTCTCGGCCGCCGAGCGGCCGAATTTTGACCGGTTGCGACGCGAATGGTGCTATCTGGAGCGCCGATTTTTTCCGCACAAAACTGTTCTCAAATTTTCGAGTCTTTGCTAAAAATTTGGAGAAAAGTTCGAAAAACCGAAAAAAAATATCGCAAAAAACGATCTTCTTTGACGTTCTAATGCGAGCCGACTGCTGAACAGAACGCCTTCCCGTTTGCGGGTTCGGTTTCGTAGGTTCTTTCTGTCTGGGTCTTCGAAGAGGCCGTGCGATTTTTTGCAGAAATGGCCGTGCGGTACATTTTTTTTCAAAACCGGACGTTATCGGCTGCCGAACCGGAAGTGGGTAGAATTTTGCAATTTCTTCTAAACCGTTCGATGGAGGTCGACGGTATCTTGCGTACGATGTGCCGATTCGCAGAAACCACGAGGTCGCCACGGCCGATAATAGCAAACCGGTAGGATGTCAATCCGCAATCGAGATCTAAGAAAGTACAAGTGACACAACTTCCTGCCCTACAGTGGCTGATCGAGAACAGACTGGACCGTGCCATAGGCTAATAAAAGTTGCAAAAAGTTCGCAACTGGCAAAGTTATTGCAAAACAAATTCGCATTTTGAGTCTTAGCTAAGAGGCGCATGCGAATTTTTCAGAAATTTTTGAACGGTATCCTTTCGCCGGAAGTTTTCGACATTCTGAAACTAAGTTTCCACCTTTCACTTGCACTGTGCGCCCCCAGAGCCCTGGGAATTGTCGCTCATTTTTCGCACGTCATATTTCATCCGTCTATCAACTTTAGCAACTTTTACTGCGGCAATTCGCAAATTTCAACTCTTTTCTGCAAGGGTTGTAAATATCGCTTCTTCGTCGGCGGCGGTTCGGTGAGGAAGGATTTTCCAAAATCCTCAAATGTCGGCTACATCAAAATCGGAATTTTCTTATCATGACATTTACGCTGCAACGAAGAACACCAATCGGTGGTAACACATTTCCGCACTTTCACCTGGAAGTCCCGGCGCAAGATGATTCGAATTTTCAATTTTTTTCCGCATTTTCTGAACAAAGAATTCACCAAGAAAACACATCGGCGCTACTGGCGGGACGCAAACACAAACGTCAAGCAAATTTCGCACAGAAAAGTTGGTTCTTGAAATCAGTGAAAATCATTTTGGAACATGTGATATTAGTGGAATTATGTGCCAAAATATTTGTGGTTATTTAAACTGTTTTTCTATTTCGAGTTTTAAATGTATTGTTTCGTAATAAACTTTTTTTTTGTGACAAACAAATTAACAAGTATTTTATTTATCCTGGGAGAAAAATCCACATCTTTGACCAAGTTTCTCTCCATTTAAATTGATGGCTGGTTTCATTAAAACAATTTTTTAATAGGTTCTACACCATGTGGAACAATGAACTTGAACACGTCTCTAGAGAAAAAATCTATCTGTCTAACACCTCAATATCTAACATCATTTTCGAAAAACATTTTTTCTGGCGGGCGGCTGCCGTAACATATTGCAATTCTTTATTGACGTCTGGATTCATTTAAAAAATAAATTTAGTAAGTTTCACACCACGTGGAACAATAATTAGTAATTCTATGATATCAGTTATTTTTACAAAATATATTATCCGGTGGGGACCGCCGCCTCTCAAAGTCAACGCAGCACAGAAGACAACCCATTCACATTACTGTATTTTGAAAACTGCAACAGATGTATTCAAAAATCTTTCAATTCTATATAGCGCATACATTTATCTATAGAAATTGTCATTTTGGAATCTTTGTGGTCGATAGCCTTGACACACGATTTTTTTTAAATTCAGGCATTTGTGTTGAAATTCTTCAAGTATTTTTTCTGTCAAACTTTCTGAACGCAACACATCCTGTGCCAAGGCTATCGGCCACGAAGATTTCAAAATGACAATTTCGATAGATAAATGTATTTTACACTGTTCTATAAAGCAGATTTTCTTCTAAAAACCGTTTCTGGTGAGGAATTTTTTTTTGCAAACCTCCAACCACATTCTCCATTTAAACCCATGTAAATTGATAATCGAAATTCAGAGAAGAGATTTGAATTGACCCTTGAATTTTTTTTTGCATTTTATATTTTTTACATTTGTGACTAAACCGAAGGTTTTTACAAAATTTGCAAACAATACTTTTTGTAGACACCGACGTTCTACATCGGGATATCTCGGTTATGATTTTCTATTTTGAGGCGTTGACGAGATATTTGAAAACAACTCCGAGGACAAGATAATTTCCTACGCCGTACCCATTGCACGGGAAGCGTTCAAGTTTTGACAGCTGATACTTCTGGTGGATACTCACATTCAGTAAAAGTTTCATTGAAATCCTTACAGGCTTAATAATTTATTTCGCAATTTTTGAATATTTTAAAATTTTCGTCTTCGGTTTTGATTGGAATCACGAATTATTGACATGTCTGGATTTAAAAAAAACAAATTTAGTAAGTTTCACACAACGTGGAACAATAAAATTTGACACATTTGTAGAGAATTAGTCAGTCTATGACATTCCTTAGTTCGTTTTGCAAAATACTTTATCTGGCGGCGGTCGCTGCCCCACAAACTCGGACAAAAGTAATAAATTCAAATAACTATAAACAGAAAACTGCAACAGATATATTCAAATTTCTTTCAGATCTACATAAAATATACATTTTTCTATTGACTTTGAGGTTTTGGTATCTTCGTGGCCGATAGCCTTGACACAGGATTCTTTCTAATAAAGAAATGCTTATTAAAAACTTGCCAATATATTTTTTTGTCCAACTCTCCGAAGTCTACCAAACATGCATTTAGCACTATTTTATAGAGCAGATTTTCATCTAAATATTGTCATTTTCATCTTTACTACGTGAACAGTTTTTAGCAGAATGAATTAATTTGAAAACCTCTTACCGCCTTCTCCATGTAAACCCATGTAAATTGAAAAACGAAATTTAGAGATGAGGTACCCTTTGAAAAAAAAATGCATTTTATATTTTTTACGGTTGTGACTAAATCGAATAATTTTACAAGTTTTGCAAAGAATACTTAGACAGAATACAAAGAATAACCCTATATCATAATTTTCTATTTTGAAGCGTTGACGAGATCTTTGCAAGAAAATCCTCATAAGCAAAAATAATTCCTCACACCGTCTCCATTGGAGGCGGAACGTTCAAATTTGGCCAGCGGGTACTTCATCTGGCCACCTACATTCAGTAAGTATCAGTAAGTATCATTGAAATCCTTGAAGGTTTAATACATATTTTGTCAATTTTTGAATATTTTGAAATATTCGTATTCGGTATTGGTTGCAATTCATGATTGACATGTCTGGATCTGTTAAAAAATTATTTTAATAAGTTTTACACTACGTAGAAGAATAAAGTTTTACAAATATGTAGAAAAAGGATCATTCTATAAAGATTTCTTAGGAATTTTGCAAAATATATTATTTGGCGGCGACCGCCGCCCCTCAAACTCCATACGGCACACAATGTAAGACATTCAAATTACTATGGCTTGGAAACTTGGACAGGTTTATTCAAAGTTTTTTCAGTTCTGTGCAGCTTATACTCTCGATGAAAAATAGGATAATGTGGCAACGATTGTTGGTGTTGGCATACAACTTTGATAAAAAAAACAGTGTTACGCAGAGCTGAATTTTTTTAACTTGGTTATGTTATTTGTCACATTTGACACAACACCAACTTGAATAAAACAATATATGTTGATTATGTTGATCGTCAAGGTAAACAATATCAGTGTCAGTTAATTAATATATTGGTTATGGAGTTTACAGTTAGATTTTAGTAACTTTTACACCACAGCTGTTTTTTTTTGTGTTGTAAGACTTAGTAACTAATATATCGTTATTTACAGTAACTTTCTCTTATCAATGCTGGCAGCTTTCCATTTCTAATATCACTTCTTTAAATATAGTTTGATTCCAGACAGTTAGTAACATTGTATGAATAACTGATTCTAAAAACTGATTTTGTTGTTTTTGATGTTTAGAAAAATATTTGTGTACATCAGGAATCGTCCAATTTGCAATTTCCCTTATTTTCACACATACACAACCCAGGTGGCACTGAAAGCGCCAAAGACTCACATCCTTCAAATCTGCTTGAACTACATACTCATGAGAAATCATGTGACAAGCATTTCAAGTTTATTATTATTTGTTTGTAACTACTATGTATATTGTTGTTACTGTAATATATTGTTGTTACTATTACAACTATTCCATCTACAGCAATCGTTACACCCTCATCAACTTTTCTACCCTATTCAACTATTCCATCCAGAACAACTCTTCCGTCCAAAGGAATACTAAAATGTACTAATTTTTGATTAAAATAGTCGGTAATGAATCTTCTCTCAATGATTGTGATGATTCATGTTCAACACATTTCTTCTTTGATTTCAATTTTTCTTTGTATATTTGAACGCCTTCAGCATGATCTAAATCTGTAGTTTGTTAAATTTCTTTTTTCTCTGTCGATACTCTTTTTGATGCTGTGCTTGTCATTTCACTATCGTCTCTCTATAATGTATATAAATATAGTAAAAAAAAAATAGCTAACACTCGAATCACATGTACGATAACCCAATGTAAACAGTAAGCAATTGCATCAAATATAAAATTGTAACCTATTTTTCTTAGTCTGTATTTTGTATAATTCCTTTTTTTTCCTTTTCCTTTTTTCTCTGTTGATACTCTTTTTGACACTGAGCTTGTGATTTCACTATTGTCTCTCTAAAATGTAAATGTCTATGTAAATGTCTAGATTGTGTAAAACCGAGTTATTGCATGATCTGCCGACAGTTCGTGTATTCTATTTGAAATAACATGAGTCCCAAAAGTCTTGGAATCCACTCTTGCCATGAATTTGAAGAAGTATGTCATTTCTTAATTCAGACACATAAAATTAAACAAATTATAAAATGTCATTTTAAAATAGCTGTCAGTGGTCGTGATGTTATGTCGCATTGTTTTTAGTGTTAAGTTCAACAATTTCATTAGTTATAAATAAAACGCCTTCTCATAAATTTAACACTTATTTTAGAGTGTTGTTGTTGAATTATAAAATTAACAAAGAAGAACAAACATTACAACAGATTTTGAATATGGTGTCCATTTTCACGATACACAAATTAATACGCCGTTTTAGGTTATCGAACACATTTTGTAAACCTGTGTTGTCTATCTGTTCACATTTTCTTATTAGATTGTTTCACAGATCTACTGTATGCACTGGACTACTGAATACTGAATTTTTTAAATATGGAAAAAGAAAAAAGTCCAGAGGAGTTAGATCACAAGAACGTGGTGGAAATCTGTCTTTGCTTATTAGCCTGTTGTCGAAGAACTCCTTAAGATAATTTAATGTTTCATGGGCAATGTGCGGTCTAGCAGAATCTTGTTGGAAGAAGCCATTTTGGAGTTTATCATCATGAAGTTCGTTAATAAATTGTTGCAAAATAGTGGCAGCGTTTAAATTACCATAAAAAAATATTGAACCTATTATTCTGTATCTTGACCTTGCTAACCACACACCAACTTTTATTGGATGCAATGGGGTCTCTCTAAAAAAATATGGGTTGTCAACACTCCACATGCGCATGTTTTAGGAATTAATGTATCCGTTTAGATGAAACCGGGCTTCATCAGTGAAAAATGTTAAATTTAACACTTCGTCGTTCATATTTTCATTGAACCACCGACAGTAGGCCAGTCTTTTATTATAATCGAGTGGTAAAAGTTCTTGGTATATTTGCAACTTATATGGTTTCATGTGAAGATCTTGACGAATGATCCTATGAGTGGTAGTACGACTTAAATTCAACTGTTGAGCTAGTCTCCTAATTGAAGTTGTAGGTTCATCTTGGACTGCATTTCTGATGTTGTTTATAATATTCTCATTATTAATACGAGGCCTTCCACTTCTTGATTTGTTGTTAATGTTACCAGTACTTCGAAAGCAATCAACTGATCGTAATACCTGCCTTCTAAACTGATTACTATTAAATACAGCCATAGGAAAACATTACCTAAATTCTTCAAAGCACGGGTCGATACTGTATTCCCATTTTCCAGGCATCTACCATTACAAAAATAACTTTCGACAATGTAATGGAACGCCAAAGCTGCTCATGCGTCGGGTTTCCCTCCAAGAGTTGGTAGCTCTGATGAACGAGATGTTCCCAAATAATAGTTAGGGGCCAAATAATAGTTGTTTATAATACAAATTATATTATTATAACACATGGTGCGGAAACCAAGTTAAAATGTCGGAAGATAGTGCAAATATAAAACCGCCGAAATATTTCCTTACAACGATAGACAACATCGCATAACCATGGAAACTGTGGCTACAACAGTGGGAGTGGTACGCCCTTGCAACTAACTTAAGCAAAAAGAAAGCAGTACAGGTTGCAATTTTCATGACAAGTATTGGTCCAGACGCTGCTGTCATCTTTAATACGTTTAACTTATCTGTAACTGAGTCCCAATCACTCGAAATTATTAAAAGTAAATTTACAAACTAATTTACACCGAGAATTAATGAAACCTATAAAAGATATGTTCAACCTCATGACCCAAGAAAGTGGACAATATTTTGATGAATATCTCACTAATCTCAAAACCAGTTAAAAATTGTGGTTATGGAATTCTTGAAGACAGCATAATTCGGGATAAAATAGTAATCGGCATAGAAAGTGACACTACAAGGGAAAAACTCCTGGCTGAACATGAATTAACCCTAGAAAAAACAGTAGATATCTGTCACTCAGTGGAACAGGTTCAACAACAAGTGAAAACTAAGCCTGCCGTCCCCTCGTGTATCTCACGATTATAGCCAAATTGCGGTCCTAATGCACTTAACCTCACTGCGTTCGTACCGACGGTATTTCGACATTATATTTTTATTTAATTTAATCGGGAAGCACATTGATTCGGCGTACCTTCAGGCTAAAATCAATGTGCACACCCCTGTTCGCGGCCTAAGGTCAAACACTCTTCGCATATACGAGGTGCCACGTGCACGAACAAACACATACTATTATGCACCATTGTGGAGAATGTGTAGGGTCGCAAATGAAAACCAATTTGATTTCTCGTTACCCAGCTTTAGTTTTATAAGTCGTGTCAGAATATCGATACTGTCCGACTACTGTTAACCGCGAACCTATTTTCTATTTTCTTTTTTTTTAATATATAAGATTAAGTAGAATGTAATTGGGCGATTGCCTGTCTTATATAAATAAATAAAAATATGAAGAATACAGTGTCAGTAGAAACGGTTACTTATAAAAAGAAAAATAATTATATTAATAATAGTCATAAAGATAGACAGTGTAAAAAAGAAAAAAGTGAATTCGAAGAAAGAGAATTTATCTGTGGAAGATGTGGTACGAGACATGGAGTTAGGGCATGCCCAGCATTTGGAAAAACCTGTGGGATATGCCATAGAAGAAATCACTTCACTAAGTACTGTAAAAGAATTGAAACAAGAAATGTACAAACACTGGAAGAAGAAAAGGAAATAAGTGATGCAAATTACTATGTCTGTCAAATCGGAAAGGACACAGGTCACGAAAAGGACTGGTGACGAGACAACAATCTTGTCAGCAATTCAGGTAAAATTTAAACTTGATCCAGGTAGCCAATGCATTGTATTAAGTAAAAGTATAGCAGATAAAACTAGAGCCAACATAGAGCAGTCCACTACCAGGTATTTGATGTCATTTTCTAACCACAAATGCCTGTATTAGGAGAGGCATGTATCGAAACACAAATTAAAAATAAAAAGTTAGCTGTCAAATACATAATAGTAGAGAAGAAAGTTACACCAATACTCGGCAAAACAAGCTGTGTAAACCTCAACTTAGTGAGACGAGTTGAAGAATTGTCAAAGAAAAACGAAGAACTTTTTGATGGAATTGGATGCCTGAAACAATTTAAATACGATATAGACCTGATAGACAACCCTCTGCTGCCGATATGCCCATTAAGAAAGGTACCACATATAATAAAGTAAAATATAGATCAAGTAAAAAAAGAACTGGAGAGTATGGTCGAACAAAAAATAATAAAAGCAGTCACAGAACCAACACCAGCAGTTTCACCTATGGTAGTAGTGAAAAAAAATGGAAAAATACGATTGTGCTTAGATCCATCAGTTATAAATAAAAACCTAAGAAGAAGGCAGAAACCCTCTAAACACGGTTGAAGAAATAACTTCAAGAATACACAGATCAAAATGGTTCACTTTATTAGATTGCAAAAGAGGTTTTTGGCAGCTTAGAGTCACAAAAAGAATATCAGAATATTTAACATTCAGCACGCCATTTGGAAGATACTCTTGCCTGGAATGCAAGATTTAGCATTTGCGTTTAGCATCTGCGCCAGAAGTGTTTCAACAAGTCATGAGCTCACTCCTCACGGACATAGAAAACAGAGTTATCAATGGATGATATACTTATACATGCTGAAACACAAGATAAATTAGAAACAAATTACACAAAAATTGCTAGATAAATTTCGAAATTCAGTGTTAAAACTAAATAAAGAAAAATATTCAGTACACAAGAAGTTAAATTCTTAGGACATATTGTGACGAACAAAGGATTGAAGCCAGACCCAGAAAAATTAGAAACGATAAATAAAATAAAGAGACCTGAAAATGTAAAACAACTGCAAAAATTCCTTGGCTTAGTAACATACCTCTCAAAATCATGAAAAACATGGCTGATGTAACTAGACCATTAAGAGTATTACTGAAAAAAGATACAGAATGGTATTGGGACAATGAGCAAGAGGAGGCTTTTTTTAATTTGAGTTACTGAAAAAGCCTACCGTTTTCGGATATTATAATCCAAAAGAGACTTTACTACTTTCAGTGGACGCAAGTAGTTATGCCTGCGGTGGAGTATTGATTCAAAAAGAAAACCTATTGCCTACTGCACCAACTCTTTTACTACCACAGAAATAGGATACAGTCAACTGGAAAAAGAAGCAAATGTCATATTGGTAGCTTGTAAAAAATTTCACAGTTACATTTGGGGTTGTAAATATTTTACCATCGAATCTGACCTTTAGAAACAATATTTAAGAAGTCCCTCGCGGAAGGGTCGCCCAGATTACAAAGAATGTTATATCAAATACTGCAGTATAACCCTAAAATCGTTTATAGAAAGGCTCAGAGATGTACGTCGCCGATGCACTAAGTAAAGACTGTCAGAATCTAAGCTGCGAAGAAATGCACAATGGACCGCTTCAGATATGTGCCGTTGTTCCATTCACCAGATCACGTAAAGAAGACTTGAAAAGATATACAGAAAATACGAATATATATACGAACTAATATATACGAACTAATATATACGAACTAAAAGAACTAATTTTAAAAGGATGGCCTGACAAAATTGAAGTCAAAGATAACTTAAAAAAAATATTGGACATATAGAGAAACGCTGAGCGTCATTAATAATCTGATTTTCGAAAGCGACAGAGTATTAATTCCACCATCAATGGTACCTTTAATAATGAAGCACTGCCATCTGAGTCACAAGGGTGTACAAGGAAAGCTACAATTTGCTAGAGACAACGTTTTCTGGCCTGGAATGACAAAAATCAAGACTTTCTTATCTATCAACGAGAAGTTATTTACACCTAAAATTATAAGAAATGTTACTAAGAATTTGAAAACAATAAAGGAGAAAGAAAAGGAAAATGCAGATAGGGGAAAAAAGGAATATGAACAATTTATAATAGGAGAAGATATACTACTGCGAAAAGATCACAAAAATTGGATTCCAGCCAAGGTGATAAACAGAGAACAGGGAGCACCCAGATCCTACAATGTCAAAACTAATGAGGGAGCAACTTATCGCAGAAATTCTTGACTTATCGAACTCGTCAGACAATTAGCATCCCTCTACAGGTTTTCAGGAGAATCCAGTCGACACTGAGTCAGCGACTGCGCTGCCAATACCGATGGCGATCACGACACTACCGTCGCCTGCCAGCCATCCAGTTACAGATGCGACCGAACCAACCCTGAGTACGACTAGTAGCGGTCGTGTCATTATGGTACCGTTGCGTTACCGCTGAAAAAGGGGGATGTAATGGAACGCCCAAGCTGCTCATGCGTCGGGTTTCCCTCCAAGAGTTGGTAGCCCTAATCAACGAGATGTTCTCCATTATTATTGGATATACATTAGTGTTAAGTCATATTAATTAACATTGTAAATATAAAACATATTAATAATAGTTGTTTATAATACAAATTATATTATAACACGGACAATAAAAGTTGGGTAAGTCCTAGGAGCGTATACGATGACGGTGGTGTGCGCTGCCGTCGTTATTTTAAATTTCGTACATGCGCATTACAATTTCGAACATGCGCATTACAGTGGGAGACAGAGGCGTAGTGAAAATAAGTTGAATATATTTTGTGACGAGTAATAATAGTATATTACGTAATGAGAGTTGTAAAAAGCATATTATGTACGAGCGGAACAATTACGCGCGACCCGCGTAGCGGGGAGCGCGTAATTCCGCGAGTACGTAATTGCCTTACAACTCGAATTATGTACTATACTTTATCTACGACCACACTATTTTTTTTCTATTTAATAAGAAAATTATGTTTGATGTAACTGATATAGTGATTCATCGATATAGGCAACACAATGTACGCAGTGTCAGTGTCAAATGAAATAATTTATATTTACTTAATAATTTATAATCTTTGTTTAATTTCATTAATACCTATTAATACCTTCTGTGTTGTAGCAGAATCGTTTTGATTTTTCATGGAGCAGTCTATATAGCCTTCTGCTACTGCAGACGAACGCCAGCCACCATGCCTTTTTAGTGACAATAAATCACCACCGGAATCCAAAAGAATGGTGGCTGACGAACGTCTGCAACAATGTCCTGTATAAAGAAAGATTTTCTTCCGGCAAATGAAGATAATTGGCAATTTGTTTAGGAATAGAGCCAATTTTATTTATTCCATTGCTTAGTGCATTTCTCATTTTGATAATTTACAAAAAAAAAGACTGAGTTTTGTCCATATTTTGTGGACGTATGTTAGTATATTTTTTACAGGTTTGGTAAAATTCTTTCAGTAGCACAAAAGATCTTTAAGTTTTTGTTTTGGAATCAGGAATTTTAATGATCAGAGATGTTCCGGTGTCTTCTATATGGCAGGGTTTGACATTTCGTAGTTCTTGTTTTCTGCAGGCACCACTAATGCCAATGATAAGAATAATCTAAAATTATATAAAAAAATATGTCATTATGCCCATTAGAGAGCATTATAAGATAAAAAAGTAATGAATACCTTCATCAATAAATATTTGTTATCCGGTGAATTATTGAGGAAACTTTTGAATTTCTTGAATGTTTAAAATTTTTGATTTGTTGCTTTTAAATCCATCAGATTTTCTCTTTAGTAAAGCTATTAACTTTGAATGTTTTGAAATGTCGATGTTGTGCTTTATATTAATTGATGTCCGAACCATTCAATAAATTGCCCAAAGTGAAGATCACTGTTTGAGATAACTCATCAAAGTATAATAAAACATTTTCTGGAAAGGATTTAACTTTATGCTTCATTCTCCGGTCCATAAATTTTCAATATGCATCATCGTATCAATCCCAAGATTTAATCCGTAGCAAATTATGGGCAGCTTGTTTCGCTTTCTCATTTGTTTGTTTTCTCAACAATTTCGGGCGGAGTAGCATTTTCTATTTCGCTATCACTGGACTTAAATTGTTATAATTGAAAAAAAAATATAGTGTTTATGTTTAGTTTGACGTTTAATTTTTTTTGACAAATAACGGAATGTATTGGGTTGCCTATATTAATGATAGTAGCAGCTCTCAACCAATCAACGAATTGTAAACCAAACGCACTAGTGTGTTATTGAATCATTAAATAACATTAATTGCGGACTGTTACATACGTGTGTTGTAAGATGTATTTACATAATCCACGAACTGTACAATATTGGGCAATTATAATAGTGGTCGTAGATAAAATATATCTAGACAGACAATCATAGATTGTGAGAGATCATATATTTCCGACAAAACGCCACGTTTATTCTTGCCCGTTTATATCAAAGAGGATCCGATCCTCTTTGCTTTTATATGAAAAACTGTAACTATGGCAACATATATATTATTTTAAGTGTCGTATTGAATTTGCATGCAAACAGCTACAGTACAATGTCTCGTGTAGATTTTATTGGTGGTTTTACCTTGGTTAGATTAGGTTGTCCGCCGCGAAGCGGGAAGATAAATCAAGACAACATACGCGCGGCAGCGCGAACTCTCGGTCCAATGTAGGACAAAGTGACAAGGACCGTTGGTTTTACCTTGGTTAGATTAGGTTGTCCGCCGCGAAGCGGGAAGATAAATCAAGATAACATACGCGCGGTAGCGCGAACTCTCGGTCCAATGTAGGACAAAGTGACAAGGAGCGTTGTTTTTTTTTTAATTTTTGAACATATACAAGAAATTAAACAAGGACCCAACACAAAATTTTGAACAGAAGTCAGTTATATTCTAAACTACGTTCCCGCGTACCGCCACTGAGCTGCACCGTTAGTTGCATTTTCTGCCACGCTCGCACGAAACCATCGTATACGCTCCTAGGACTTTGCCTAAAAGTTTTATGCTCTTTTGTGAACATTTTAAAATTAAATTAATCAAGTAAGACCGGTTGAAATAACATAAAACAGTTAATTAATTTGTGTATTTGTGAAAAAAACTTCTGTTTTTGTAATGTTTGTTCCTCTTTGTTAATTTTATAATTCACAACACTATAAAATAAATCAGTATTAAATTTATGAGGCGTTTTATTTATAACTAATGAAATTGTTGAACTTAACACTAAAAACAATGCGACATAACCTCAAGACCACTGACAGCTACTTAAAAATGACATTTAATAATTTGTTTTATTTTATGTCTGGAATTAAGAAATCACCTACGTCTTCAAATTCATGGCAAGAGTGGATTCCAAGACTTCTGGGACTCATGTTACTTGATACGACTAGCTAGTTCGTGAAACCATCTTAAATATGTTTATTACACTACCCCGTATCTCTGTATTAATAGGTCTGATAATTAAGACACGTAGCTTTATACTATCAGATGACAGTACTTAGGCATTTCTGGAAACGTCGAATCGGTATGTAAGATAGTGTAAATCCCAGTTAAACTAGTTCCTCATAAAATTTCACAAGCTGAGCTTGCATGAGATTTCATGAGCTACACGAATTAGATGAACTACCGACAGATCATGCAATGGCTCAGTTCTAAACAATCTGACTGATTTCACTATATATGACTACGACATATAATAATAATATAAAAATGCAATCTTTTATATAAAAGTAGTAAATATCAATCTCTCAAATTACATTTACGATAAATATGTGTAAACAATTAGCAATTGCTTCAAATTGTACAGTTTCATTTTTATAAACTTACTTTTTTCAGTATTCTGTATTCTTTCTTGACTTTCCATTTCTTAAAATCTAATTAAAATAATGAGTATAATATAAGCAATATAACTCTCCTATGATTTAAAACAACAAAAAAGAAAAATACGTTAGAACTTTTTTTTTCTTGTTCTTGTTTAGTTTTAAGGCTGTCTGTCACTCTGCGTAAGAGAGAGCACGCATTATAGAAATATACACTGAGAGAAAGAGAAAAAAGAGAGAGAGAGAGGTATAGAAATATACACTGAGAGAAAGCGAAAGGAGTTAACGGACATCGTACGTAACGGACATAACGTTTTCTGCCGAATCGCTCCTACCGGGACCTCCCTAAAGGAACTTAGTTCCAAAAATAACATCAAAAGGCGTAAAATTAAATATTCATGCAATATTTAGTAAAGATAAGTTCAAGTTGAAGGAATATTTAATCAGACGTTTTGTACCTGACACACAAGGAGGAGGGAGAATCATTTTAATGGCACTCAGTTTCACATTTGCCATATCAGCTTCTGAAGGAAACATAAACGTTTCAAAGACGATCTTTTAATTTTAGGTACGAAATACAATATTTATCATCCCTTTCCCTTTCCAGAAACTTCGCAATGTAATAAACGACACGTTTTTTAGATTGCAGTAATACAAGGACATAAATTCGTTAATCATTCGGCTTACGTAGTAAATCGTGGAAATCTTGATCTATGATTTAATATCCTTGGTCATCTTCTTCATTCGAGTCTAACAACGGGATCATAACTTGAACGACGTGTCTCTGGAGGAGTGGAATCCTGGAGCTGTTGATTATTGCTTTTATACATGTCGAGAATTGCAGAATCTTTAGCATCAGACAATTTTTGAGACACCACACGCCCCGTTCTTGTGTCTGTCACGCTACTTGGCATGAAGTCTTCATCGGAGAATATATCGTTATTATAGGGAAAAAAATCCACATTTTGCGAATGACATTGAATTGACATTGCTGTCAATATATTTAGTGTTATATATTTAGTCATAGATCTGGGATAAGCATGAACAATGAATCTTGCTATCTCGTAGATTGTAACTGGTTTCCCTGGGTTCTGTAGCATCCATGACTCAAGAGCGGAATAATAATAGGTCTTTAAAGGGTCCATCAAACGCACATCTAAGGGTTATAGTTTGTGAGTATTGTGAGGGTGAAATGTAAGAACCACAACACCAGATTGTTTTGCTAAATCTAGAGCCTCAATGTACAAATGTGACTTATGATTATCCCTTATTAGCAGAAATAGATTTTCTGATGTCGTGCTTGAATACTTAATGATATTTTTCATTACCTCCATGAATAAGTCAGTAGTCATCCAATATGAAGGACTCGCGTGCCCTAAAATACCTGGAGGTGTACCGTACAACATCAAGTTTTTAAAGTTTGTTCCGTGGAAATATTATAGGAAGTTTCTGGACGATGGTTGTGCCGGTTTCGTCCAGGTTAAATATTCGAGTTCCATCCGCGAATCTAGGTTCCCGTTTCAGCAACTCTTCCAAATTATTAAAGAATATTGCTACAGTTTCAAGGTTAAATGAGGTAGCTCGTGTGAGACTTACAGCTTCTGGTTTCTTCATCGAAACATCCGGTTGTATTTTTTTAAAGAAACGAAACCATTCCAGACCTCCTAATTCATCTCTTTCTCAAGAGATTGGCATTTTAATGACATTAACCTTTGCCATTTCGTACGCCACCTTCCTACATTATTTGACGGGTAAACCGTAGAACATTAGTGCACATATAATATATAATCTAGTCCTAATGCTGGCATCCTAAACCAAACAAAACTATTATTTTCAACATTGCTCTATCAAGGACCAGTGAACCAGGATCGTAAGGTACACAGTGAACCGGTTCACTGTGTACTGGATTAATTATATTATATTATAATTAATTATATTATATTACTGGATTAATAATTTGGACCTGGTTCACTGTTCAATACACACACTATTTAACTTATATAAATAGATATAAAAATAAAATAGGTTATACACTGAATTGTCACAACGCAATATATTATTAAATATAATATATAATCTAATATATTCATAAAACGACTAATCCTATAACAATGTTAACACCACACATCTTTTGTTCTTATAATTAATAACAAAATATACAAAAATCTAGACAGGTGGGTGTACAAAATGATCATTTACTGGACCTTGACAAAAATTTACATGTATTTATATGTATTGTCACAAGAATTTTATTCTATTCTTACTAAATTCTAGGCCGATATACTAGACTTACAGAAAACATATAAATTTCACAAAATTCACTGTCTACAATCTATTTTTTTTTAAGAATGCTGTAACTAGAAACCTGATTTACACCATGACAAATGTTCAATCTAGTTACAAAATTTGGCTCTAAATTCAAATATAGTTACTTGAAAATAATAGAAAAAGTTACTTGAATATAAAAGACAAACACAGATTAAATACACCAAATGGCAACAATAGCAAGAAAATACAAATAAATAAATGGAGAAAAACGCAAACAATCTAAATGATACAAACAGATTATTGAGAACTAACAGCTCAATATGCATTGGTGTACGAAAAAAATATACTTGAAGTTAATTAATTTTTTATCTTTAAATTTAAAATTGGATATTAAATTATATATAAAACATTATTGTATAATATAGTACTTATTAGCCGTAGTATAATTTAACGTTCTATTATATTTATAAATTATTCGTAGTATTATATTCATTTAATTACATATCACCAAATTCTACGCCAGTGACTGCTAATGTATCAGAAAAGAGAAAGATTGAGAAGCAAATATCGTCGGTGTGAACTTCTCCTCGATTTAAGCCAATCAGATAACAAGGTCAAATAAGCCCTATCTTCCCTGTACTGCATTCTTAAAAAAATAGACTATAGGTACTTTTTATATCTCTTTTCCCTTAGAGGGGTCATTTTGTACCACTTTCCCCTAATGTTGTTCAATGCATACCTTCGAAGCCCGCCATATATGGTATTAAAATATTTGCACTTTAATGCTAAAACGTATTACACCAGCAAAATGGAGATTTGTGCCGTAGCCCAACCATTTTATGTGACGTTTTTTAATAACTGTCGCGAATGAACTAGTGAGAGATTCTACAAAAGAGGTGCACGGGTTTGCCGCAAAGCATCACTACACGTATCAGAGAAATTTCCAATATTGGGAACAATTCTAAAAATTCTAATGATGCGGACGCGGGAAATACAAGTAGCCGTAAAAGATACAATCCATGCGAATGAGAAAAGCGTACCTGGCTTACTAAATATAAATGTTCTTTCTGTGAAATGTATTTGTGTTTTGACATGTTTGACATGCTTTTTGCACTGAAGAATGTCATTCATCCAAAAAACAACGTAAATTGTAATGTGTTATAAATCATGTAAATTATTGCTTTATAGCTTCAAGTTGTTTTTTGTTGTATATAAATGTGTATCTGTGAGATACAACGCAACCATATTTGTCTGGCTGGAGACGCGACCACTGAAATATATACTAACGAGCGTAACTACAACGAGCGCTGGCTTCTAAGCTTGTGCGGGTAGAGAGAGAGAGAGGTCCCAAGCGGAGCCCTCCCTCCTTGTCTAGCCAACAGTGAATTCGAGAGTGGGAGGATGTGATACAGTCAGAGCGAAAAGCTAGTTGTATCAAACCAAATCAAGTATTTATCCACACTATGTAAATACAAAATATTAAAACTAATAATATTTTGTCATGTGCTACTAGTATTTTTATATATACATATTATTATTAAAAAAAAAACCTAATGTATAGTATAAATATATCTGTATTATTTTATACATGTAATATATAATACAAAAAGAAAATTATTATATATATATATATATATATATATATATATATATATATATATATATATAACGCATGCGTCTAACGGTTGACCCGCACGGACGCATATATCTCTTGAGAATGGCGAATGTTAGTTCGCCGAAACGTCGAGAATCCGGTTCTTTTCAGAGCCAACCCTCAGCATCAACGCGGAATCCCCGAGAAAACAATACAACACAGGTATCTATCCGCGAAAACCTCAAATACAACATATATATATATATATATATATATATATATATATATATATATATATATACATATATATATATATATAAATATATATATATATATATATATATATATATATATATATATATATAATAATTTTCTTTTTGTATTATATATTACATGTATAAAATAATATAGATATATTTATACCATACATTAGGTTTTTTACTAACAATAAGACTGTACTAGACGAAGACAGAACGATACGAGGGCTCCCCTTGGGACCACTCTCTCCACCCGCACAAGCTTAGAAGCCAGCGCTCGTTCCAGTTAGTATATATTTCAGTGGACGCGACTAACGGAAGGTTAATTGATTCCATCTGTCTGTAATAAAGGCAATTACATAAAACTTGCAAGTCTTTTACTATAGTATATTGCATTGTGTTCTAGACAAGACTAAACTTAAAAGTTGAAATACCCTACATCTCTTTTAAATCGTTTTATTGAAAGTACAAAAGGAATCTTAAAGTACACATACAGCCTTGTCGGTTGCCACTCAGGGCTATCGTTGGATAAAATATGCACAAGGAACTTATAAGATAAGATTAATTTGGTGGATTAAACAACGAAATCCAAGAAATCATCACCCTCCTCGTTCAAAACGCTGGCGGGAATCTCGTTCAAGCGTGGCAACTCCAAGTAATCGTGGGTCTCCCAATCCTCCTCCTTCGGCAAACTAGCATCCCCGGGCTTCAACGTATTCTGCAGAGGTTTCCCATCCGGCCCCAAAGACAAGTACTTTAACAAATCCCCAGATATCAGATCGCTGGGATGAGCATTTTGGGAGATCGGAATGTCCTCGCCCAACCCGCTCAAAAATGACTTAGTAAATTGGAAATTCTACAAAAAAGAAAATTGGAACCTTATGGAAAATGAATTATTATTATTGGCGAACCTCTGGTAGGCAGTGGTGTTGGAGGCAGAAATAATTGCCGCCGTTGTCGCTGTGGCACCAGGTTCCGTCTGGGAAGTAGGGAGAGACTCCTAGGTCGTTCAGTTCGATCCTGGGCGTATAATAGCTGCCAGAATCCGCACGGCGGCAAAATATCGCACATCCCATCCATGGACGAGCTAACAGCACACAATACAGCACATACAGCACAACATACATGTTGTTTATTAGCAGTTGGATAAATGGTAAGTTAAATAGTTTCTACGTTTTGCATTATCTTACTACTAGAGAGTTAGAATTCTTATTTAATATTATCTTCTCTGCCTATAAGATGTCTAGTCTCAATTTCATCTACGTTTAACTTTATTAGGTTCTATCAAGTCTTCAGAGTTATTAATTTACCTTCTTCATGGGGTGCTTGTAGTCCAGAACCTTTGGGATCCAGTTGCGGCAACAATTTGGCAAAGTCCGCACATTTTCCTGAAGCGTATTCAGTAGGCAATTTTCTCTTCTTCTTGGCACATAGCTAGAGCACAAACCCAATTATTATATCCAAACCAAAAATACTTGACAAACTCAAATTTGCAACCTTTTCATCCTTGCATAGTCCGATTTCGTAACTGTTGCCCTCGCAACCCCTGTCGGTGTTGATCGGGTAGGGTTTATTGCAAGTTCTCCGCTTGGCTTGGTACCCTTGCGATTTCAAAATGCAACCCGAAGCACATGAACCCGTTTTCCACGGTCCCCATCCGCCTGGAACGATGTCCACGGGTTTCGGAGGTTGCTTGACCACACAATCACCACCGTAACAATACTGCAAACAAAATTAATAAGAGAATGATAGTAATTGGGCAAATTTGAATAAGCGTAAATACTCCGGACTAATTTTCAGATGCTGAATCGATTGGTGAAAAATTCTAGTGAAACTAACTAGAAGTCTCTGTGATAAACCAGTAGCTTCGAAATTTGAAGCTTTCTAGATCTTCAAAACTTAATATGTTTCCTGCTAATCTCAACATGCTAAATCCAATGGTATAAAGTAGAATCTAAAATAATTACCTTTCCTTTTCCGCATTCGGTTCCTTCTAGTGCTGGTCCAGCGTAATAATATCCAGTACGATGAGGAGTTTTACACTGCAAATTGTAGCAAACCGAAGATATTTGCTGATTTGGCGACATGTAAGCATCTTTGTCTGTTAACAGAATTTGGCACTGTTTCTTAACCGTGTAAACTAGACCTGGGGCGTCCATGAACTTTTTGTGATCAGTCTCTTCAGTTGGAGGTTTCCCACTATCATATAAACATTTTGCCCAACTACAAAAAATTGATTAAATAGTTCCGTTTCTCTGGCCAGTCTTGTCTGTCTATTTTTTTCGTTTAAGTCTTGTAGGTCTAATCTTGCCTGTCTGCTCTTATCTTAACAATATCGTAATAATCTTGCATTTATCTTACATTCTAAGCTTGTTTAGCCTTCTGACTAGTCCTATTTGTGGAACATCGTCTCTCTAGACTTTAATGTCATTATGCGCTTGTGATTCCACAAGGTTCCACTATATACCCAAGTCTAAACAATATTTTGTCTAACCTATTTACCTTAATTGAGACATGATTTCTGCACTACATGTAGACCATTTAGTTTCTCCATTGGTTCCTCTGGATGGCGACATTATGTAACCTTCTTTGGGACAATTATTTCCAGTGCTATCGTGATGCATTCCTAAACTACAATCAGGAAAAAAACTCATCTCACCTGTCTTACAAAATTTCACAATATCTCTTACTTATGTCCAATTTCGTGTGCCAAAATGTAAACGCTGGTAAATCCGGCGCTGGGGTAGGGTTTTCCGAAAACGTTCGTCGTACCTAATTCGGCAATGATGCAGGCGTATTTGCCAAGGCAAACGCCACTGACGGTGGCCAAACCCATCGTTACGCCACTCTTACGACCATTTTCGTAGGCGTAAAAATCAAGCCTAAAAGCCCAAGTAAGTTGCATATTTTTTACCAAATCAATACAAAATCTTCATGAAATTTACCCAGAAATGTAAAGACCCATGTCCCAATGGTCAGGATTGCTGTCATCCGGTGGATTTATGCCATTCTGATAGTCGCAGAAAGAATCCAACAACTTTCCTCGTTCTCCGCCGTAATGGGGCATATTACTAGGTTGAGTTTTCATTATGTCTAAACGCACTAATACTAAATCCAACATTGTTCCCAAACTAGGATGATGATACAAAGCCTGAACCTAAAGCAAAATCAGGCTAGTGAGACAAAAGAATGGAAGGGGGTTACACAAGTTTAAATTATATGACCTTGTCTATATAACATTTTAACTTGTTTGTCTAATCTGAACTATCTATTATGTCAATTCTTGTATCTGTAGTCTTATCTGCCTAATTGTTTCTAATCCAATCTGTCTAATTTTGTCTGTCCGATTTTGACTATCTAGTCTTGTCCGCCTTGTTTCACAAGATTCCGTCATATATCTTAGCTTCTAGTCCTAGTAGTAAGTAATCTAGTCGTTTGTTAATGATTTTTAACTTAATGTCCTTAAATTACTTTATTTAGTCTTACCCCGTTCAAGTAAGCCAACAGCATGTCTTGTAATTTGGCATCGCTATAACCCATGTACGGAGCAAAGATTTTGTAAGCTGCTGCATCGAAGAACATGGCCAACTCCAAAGTTAGTCCATTGACTGGTCGATTACTAGCCCGCATGGTATTTCCAATTTGAAGACTGCGTTTCAATTTGAAAACTGGGGGGACGACGTGGCCAGCGACGGGGAAGGCGTCGTCATGAAAAAAGTCGTAGGTCGCCCGTTTGATTATGTGGGGAATCTTGTCGCTGTTCCTGGGCAAGGTTTCGCCCTCGACTAACGGTTCGCGAATTTTCAAAACCGCTTCCAGCCGTTTGGTTAACGGGTGAATTTCCAGAGTGGAGTTGTCAAGAAACAATAATCCTTGCTAAAAAACAGCTATTAAAGAATTGTCTAGTTGTTCCACAGGATTCCACTATGTGTCCTTGTTTTTCCACCAAGCTTGTCTATCTTATCTAACCTATCCAGTACATTCTTATAAATTAATGAACTTACGATTCTTCGTGGAATGCAAATGCTGACTGCACCAACTCCCCGACCGTCTTCGTGGATGTAGTGGCAATCGTTCTTGGGCTGCGACAGGTTTTCGATCCTATCATCTTTGTGAACGAACGATTTGAAATTCGACGGAATCAAGTTCAGATTTCGTTTCAGTCGCAAGTTTATTGGTCTAAATTAACAGAAAGTTTGAGCAATATGCAGAAATAGCGTATTATCAAACAAGAAAAATAAAGTTTTAAAGTACAGATTAGACTGCATAAATAGATTAGACTAGAGTAGTGATTCCCAAAGTGTGTTCCGTGGAACCCTGGGGTTCCGCGAAAAAAAATAGGGTTCCGCGTGACAAATTTTATTTCATTAAAAAAATAAGAATGGTGTTTAATTCTACGGTCTTCGTACAATATGGAATATGGTCTTCATACAGAAGTTAGATGGTTATCGCGTGGTAAAATGCTTGTGCGAATATTTGAATTGCGAAGGGAACTGTTGGCATATTTTATTGGTCATAAATTTGAATTGTCAGACAGATTAAGTAATATGACTTGGCTATCTACACTTGCATACCTTGCTGATATATTTGGAAAATTTAACAAATTATGTTTGGCTCTGCAAGGAAAAAAAGTCAACATATTACAGACAAAAGATATAGAATAAAGATAAATTGTTTGCCTTTTCAAGGAAGATACAATATTGGATTTCTGCTGTGGAGCAAAATAACTTCGAGTGTTTCCAAACGCTTAGTGATTTTCTCGAAGAATCTGAAGTGGATTTAGATATGGAAATCCATTATGGTATAAAAACACATCTGTCTAGTTTACAGCAATCACTCAGTGATTACTTTCTAAATCTAGAGAATGATGATAATTACTGCGTGTGGATTTTGTCCATTCAAAATAAAAGGAAAACCAAAAGGATTTTATCCCATGGATTATGAAAATTTGATTGAATTGAGTTCAGATACACAATTAGAAGAAAAATTTAGAACAGTTTGGAAAATTCTGGTGAGATGTATTCTATGAATATCCCAAACTTATTAAAACAGGCTTTCGGAATTCTATTTTTTTTTGCCGTTTGCAAACTTATTTGTGTGAAGCTAGGTTTTCAAAGTATGTTGGGACAAAAATAAGCGAATTCAGTTATTAAACAGAACGCCTAATTTTAATAGAATCATTGAATCAAAGAAGCAGGTACATCCTTCACATTAAAGTTTTTTTCATTTATTTTATTTATGTTTTATATTTTTGTAGGTTATTTCTAAGATGAATTGTTTTTTTTGTGTTGTTTATTTCAATAAAATCTGAAATACCAAAATAATACTTGTTTCATTTAATATCAGATATTAAATTTTGAAAAGTCGTGGTTTAAAAAATATTTAGGGTTCCAGGATCATTGGCAACAAATTTGGGGGTTCCACGACCAAAATAGTTTGGGAACCACTGGACTACACTAAACAAACAAGACTAGGCAGAATACAATAAGCAAAGTCTTGTCTGTCTAGTCCTGTCTGCCTAATCTAGTATGTCTAGTCTTGTCTGTCTAGTCTTGTCAGTCTAGTCTTGCCTGTATAGTCTTGTCTGTCTAGTCTTGTCTGTCTAGTCTTGTCTGTCTAGTCTTGTCTGTCTAGTCTTGTCTGTCTAGTCTTGTCTGTCTAGTCTTGTCTGTCTAGTCTTGTCTGTCTAGTCTTGTCTGTCTAGTCTTGTCTGTCTAGTCTTGTCTGTCTAGTCTTGTCTGTCTAGTCTTGTCTGTCTAGTCTTGTCTGTCTAGTCTTGTCTGTCTAGTCTTGTCTGTCTAGTCTTGTTTGTCTAGTCTTGTATGTCTAGTCTTGTCTGTCTAATCTTGTCTGTCTAGTCTTGTCTGTCTAGTCTTGTCTGTCTAGTCTTGTCGGTCTAGTCTTGTCTGTCTAGTCTTGTCTGTCTAGTCTTGTCTGTCTAGTCTTGTCTGTCTCCCGCTTTTCAATGCGCGAGACCCGGGTTCGAATCCTGGTCGGGGAGACAACAACTAGGGCGGTTTTCACTAACCGTCCGGGCTGCCCACCCTGAATGAATGCAAAATATGCGATACCGGGGTGGGGCATACTAAAAGCCAATGTGAAGTAGGGGGTTTGGTCTTGTCTGTCTAGTCTTGTCTATCTACTCTTGTCTCTCTAGTCTTGTCTGTCTAGTCTTGTCTGTCTAGTCTTGTCTGTCTAGTCCTGTCTGTCTAGTCTTGTCTGTCTAGTCTTGTCTGTCTAGTCTTGTCTGTCTAGTCTTGTCTGTCTAGTCTTGTCTGTCTAGTCTTGTCTGTCTAGTCTTGTCTGTCTAGTCTTGTCTGTCTAGTCTTGTCTGTCTAGTCTTGTCTGTCTAGTCTTGTCTGTCTAGTCTTGTCTGTCTAGTCTTGTCTGTCCAGTCTTGTCTGTCTAGTCTTGTCTGTCTAGTCTTGTCTGTCTAGTCTTGTCTGTCTAGTCTTGTCTGTCTAGTCTTGTCTGTCTAGTCTTGTCTGTCTAGTCTTGTCTGTCTAGTCTTGTCTGTCTAGTCTTGTCTGTCTAGTCTTGTCTGTCTAGTCTTGTCTGTCTAGTCTTGTCTGTCTAGTCTTGTCTGTCTAGTCTTGTCTGTCTAGTCTTGTCTGTCTAGTCTTGTCTGTCTAGTCTGTCTAGTCTTGTCTGTCTAGTCTTGTCTGTCTAGTCTTGTCTGTCTAGTCTTGTCTGTCTAGTCTTGTCTGTCTAGTCTTGTCTGTCTAGTCTTGTCTGTCTAGTCTTGTCTGTCTAGTCTTGTCTGTCTAGTCTTGTCTGTCTAGTCTTGTCTGTCTAGTCTTGTCTGTCTAGTCTTGTCTGTCTAGTCTTGTCTGTCTAGTCTTGTCTGTCTAGTCTTGTCTGTCAAGTCTTGTCTGTCTAGTCTTGTCTGTCTAGTCTTGTCTGTCTAGTCTTGTCTGTCTAGTCTTGTCTGTCTAGTCTTGTCTGTCTAGTCTTGTCTGTCTAGTCTTGTCTGTCTAGTCTTGTCTGTCTAGTCTTGTCTGTCTAGTCTTGTCTGTCTAGTCTTGTCTGTCTAGTCTTGTCTGTCTAGTCTTGTCTGTCTAGTCTTGTCTGTCTAGTCTTGTCTGTCTAGTCTTGTCTGTCTAGTCTTGTCTGTCTAGTCTTGTCTGTCTAGTCTTGTCTGTCTAGTCTTGTCTGTCTAGTCTTGTCTGTCTAGTCTTGTCTGTCTAGTCTTGTCTGTCTAGTCTTGTCTGTCTAGTCTTGTCTAGTCTTGTCTGTCTAGTCTTGTCTGTCTAGTCTTGTCTGTCCAGTCTTGTCTGTCTAGTCTTGTCTGTCTAGTCTTGTCTGTCTAGTCTTGTCTGTCTAGTCTTGTCTGTCTAGTCTTGTCTGTCTAGTCTTGTCTGTCTAGTCTTGTCTGTCTAGTCTTGTCTGTCTAGTCTTGTCTGTCTAGTCTTGTTTGTCTAGTCTTGTATGTCTAGTCTTGTCTGTCTAATCTTGTCTGTCTAGTCTTGTCTGTCTAGTCTTGTCTGTCTAGTCTTGTCGGTCTAGTCTTGTCTGTCTAGTCTTGTCTGTCTAGTCTTGTCTGTCTAGTCTTGTCTGTCTAGTCTTGTCTGTCTCCCGCTTTTCAATGCGCGAGACCCGGGTTCGAATCCTAGTAGGGGAGACAACAACTAGGGCGGTTTTCACTAACCGTCCGGGCTGCCCACCCTGAATGAATGCAAAATATGCGATACCGGGGTGGGGCATACTAAAAGCCAATGTGAAGTAGGGGGTTTGGTCTTGTCTGTCTAGTCTTGTCTATCTACTCTTGTCTCTCTAGTCTTGTCTGTCTAGTCTTGTCTGTCTAGTCTTGTCTGTCTAGTCCTGTCTGTCTAGTCTTGTCTGTCTAGTCTTGTCTGTCTAGTCTTGTCTGTCTAGTCTTGTCTGTCTAGTCTTGTCTGTCTAGTCTTGTCTGTCTAGTCTTGTCTGTCTAGTCTTGTCTGTCTAGTCTTGTCTGTCTAGTCTTGTCTGTCTAGTCTTGTCTGTCTAGTCTTGTCTGTCTAGTCTTGTCTGTCTAGTCTTGTCTGTCTAGTCTTGTCTGTCTAGTCTTGTCTGTCTAGTCTTGTCTGTCTAGTCTTGTCTGTCTAGTCTTGTCTGTCTAGTCTTGTCTGTCTAGTCTTGTCTGTCTAGTCTTGTCTGTCTAGTCTTGTCTGTCTAGTCTTGTCTGTCTAGTCTTGTCTGTCTAGTCTTGTCTGTCTAGTCTTGTCTGTCTAGTCTTGTCTGTCTAGTCTTGTCTGTCTAGTCTTGTCTGTCTAGTCTTGTCTGTCTAGTCTTGTCTGTCTAGTCTTGTCTGTCTAGTCTTGTCTGTCTAGTCTTGTCTGTCTAGTCTTGTCTGTCTAGTCTTGTCTGTCTAGTCTTGTCTGTCTAGTCTTGTCTGTCTAGTCTTGTCTGTCTAGTCTTGTCTGTCTAGTCTTGTCTGTCTAGTCTTGTCTGTCTAGTCTTGTCTGTCTAGTCTTGTCTGTCTAGTCTTGTCTGTCTAGTCTTGTCTGTCTAGTCTTGTCTGTCTAGTCTTGTCTGTCTAGTCTTGTCTGTCTAGTCTTGTCTGTCTAGTCTTGTCTGTCTAGTCTTGTCTGTCTAGTCTTGTCTGTCTAGTCTTGTCTGTCTAGTCTTGTCTGTCTAGTCTTGTCTGTCTAGTCTTGTCTGTCTAGTCTTGTCTGTCTAGTCTTGTCTGTCTAGTCTTGTCTGTCTAGTCTTGTCTGTCTAGTCTTGTCTGTCTAGTCTTGTCTGTCTAGTCTTGTCTGTCTAGTCTTGTCTGTCTAGTCTTGTCTGTCTAGTCTTGTCTGTCTAGTCTTGTCTGTCTAGTCTTGTCTGTCTAGTCTTGTCTGTCTAGTCTTGTCTGTCTAGTCTTGTCTGTCTAGTCTTGTCTGTCTAGTCTTGTCTGTCTAGTCTTGTCTGTCTAGTCTTGTCTGTCTAGTCTTGTCTGTCTAGTCTTGTCTGTCTAGTCTTGTCTGTCTAGTCTTGTCTGTCTAGTCTTGTCTGTCTAGTCTTGTCTGTCTAGTCTTGTCTGTCTAGTCTTGTCTGTCTAGTCTTGTCTGTCTAGTCTTGTCTGTCTAGTCTTGTCTGTCTAGTCTTGTCTGTCTAGTCTTGTCTGTCTAGTCTTGTCTGTCTAGTCTTGTCTGTCTAGTCTTGTCTGTCTAGTCTTGTCTGTCTAGTCTTGTCTGTCTAGTCTTGTCTGTCTAGTCTTGTCTGTCTAGTCTTGTCTGTCTAGTCTTGTCTGTCTAGTCTTGTCTGTCTAGTCTTGTCTGTCTAGTCTTGTCTGTCTAGTCTTGTCTGTCTAGTCTTGTCTGTCTAGTCTTGTCTGTCTAGTCTTGTCTGTCTAGTCTTGTCTGTCTAGTCTTGTCTGTCTAGTCTTGTCTGTCTAGTCTTGTCTGTCTAGTCTTGTCTGTCTAGTCTTGTCTGTCTAGTCTTGTCTGTCTAGTCTTGTCTGTCTAGTCTTGTCTGTCTAGTCTTGTCTGTCTAGTCTTGTCTGTCTAGTCTTGTCTGTCTAGTCTTGTCTGTCTAGTCTTGTCTGTCTAGTCTTGTCTGTCTAGTCTTGTCTGTCTAGTCTTGTCTGTCTAGTCTTGTCTGTCTAGTCTTGTCTGTCTAGTCTTGTCTGTCTAGTCTTGTCTGTCTAGTCTTGTCTGTCTAGTCTTGTCTGTCTAGTCTTGTCTGTCTAGTCTTGTCTGTCTAGTCTTGTCTGTCTAGTCTTGTCTGTCTAGTCTTGTCTGTCTAGTCTTGTCTGTCTAGTCTTGTCTGTCTAGTCTTGTCTGTCTAGTCTTGTCTGTCTAGTCTTGTCTGTCTAGTCTTGTCTGTCTAGTCTTGTCTGTCTAGTCTTGTCTGTCTAGTCTTGTCTGTCTAGTCTTGTCTGTCTAGTCTTGTCTGTCTAGTCTTGTCTGTCTAGTCTTGTCTGTCTAGTCTTGTCTGTCTAGTCTTGTCTGTCTAGTCTTGTCTGTCTAGTCTTGTCTGTCTAGTCTTGTCTGTCTAGTCTTGTCTGTCTAGTCTTGTCTGTCTAGTCTTGTCTGTCTAGTCTTGTCTGTCTAGTCTTGTCTGTCTAGTCTTGTCTGTCTAGTCTTGTCTGTCTAGTCTTGTCTGTCTAGTCTTGTCTGTCTAGTCTTGTCTGTCTAGTCTTGTCTGTCTAGTCTTGTCTGTCTAGTCTTGTCTGTCTAGTCTTGTCTGTCTAGTCTTGTCTGTCTAGTCTTGTCTGTCTAGTCTTGTCTGTCTAGTCTTGTCTGTCTAGTCTTGTCTGTCTAGTCTTGTCTGTCTAGTCTTGTCTGTCTAGTCTTGTCTGTCTAGTCTTGTCTGTCTAGTCTTGTCTGTCTAGTCTTGTCTGTCTAGTCTTGTCTGTCTAGTCTTGTCTGTCTAGTCTTGTCTGTCTAGTCTTGTCTGTCTAGTCTTGTCTGTCTAGTCTTGTCTGTCTAGTCTTGTCTGTCTAGTCTTGTCTGTCTAGTCTTGTCTGTCTAGTCTTGTCTGTCTAGTCTTGTCTGTCTAGTCTTGTCTGTCTAGTCTTGTCTGTCTAGTCTTGTCTGTCTAGTCTTGTCTGTCTAGTCTTGTCTGTCTAGTCTTGTCTGTCTAGTCTTGTCTGTCTAGTCTTGTCTGTCTAGTCTTGTCTGTCTAGTCTTGTCTGTCTAGTCTTGTCTGTCTAGTCTTGTCTGTCTAGTCTTGTCTGTCTAGTCTTGTCTGTCTAGTCTTGTCTGTCTAGTCTTGTCTGTCTAGTCTTGTCTGTCTAGTCTTGTCTGTCTAGTCTTGTCTGTCTAGTCTTGTCTGTCTAGTCTTGTCTGTCTAGTCTTGTCTGTCTAGTCTTGTCTGTCTAGTCTTGTCTGTCTAGTCTTGTCTGTCTAGTCTTGTCTGTCTAGTCTTGTCTGTCTAGTCTTGTCTGTCTAGTCTTGTCTGTCTAGTCTTGTCTGTCTAGTCTTGTCTGTCTAGTCTTGTCTGTCTAGTCTTGTCTGTCTAGTCTTGTCTGTCTAGTCTTGTCTGTCTAGTCTTGTCTGTCTAGTCTTGTCTGTCTAGTCTTGTCTGTCTAGTCTTGTCTGTCTAGTCTTGTCTGTCTAGTCTTGTCTGTCTAGTCTTGTCTGTCTAGTCTTGTCTGTCTAGTCTTGTCTGTCTAGTCTTGTCTGTCTAGTCTTGTCTGTCTAGTCTTGTCTGTCTAGTCTTGTCTGTCTAGTCTTGTCTGTCTAGTCTTGTCTGTCTAGTCTTGTCTGTCTAGTCTTGTCTGTCTAGTCTTGTCTGTCTAGTCTTGTCTGTCTAGTCTTGTCTGTCTAGTCTTGTCTGTCTAGTCTTGTCTGTCTAGTCTTGTCTGTCTAGTCTTGTCTGTCTAGTCTTGTCTGTCTAGTCTTGTCTGTCTAGTCTTGTCTGTCTAGTCTTGTCTGTCTAGTCTTGTCTGTCTAGTCTTGTCTGTCTAGTCTTGTCTGTCTAGTCTTGTCTGTCTAGTCTTGTCTGTCTAGTCTTGTCTGTCTAGTCTTGTCTGTCTAGTCTTGTCTGTCTAGTCTTGTCTGTCTAGTCTTGTCTGTCTAGTCTTGTCTGTCTAGTCTTGTCTGTCTAGTCTTGTCTGTCTAGTCTTGTCTGTCTAGTCTTGTCTGTCTAGTCTTGTCTGTCTAGTCTTGTCTGTCTAGTCTTGTCTGTCTAGTCTTGTCTGTCTAGTCTTGTCTGTCTAGTCTTGTCTGTCTAGTCTTGTCTGTCTAGTCTTGTCTGTCTAGTCTTGTCTGTCTAGTCTTGTCTGTCTAGTCTTGTCTGTCTAGTCTTGTCTGTCTAGTCTTGTCTGTCTAGTCTTGTCTGTCTAGTCTTGTCTGTCTAGTCTTGTCTGTCTAGTCTTGTCTGTCTAGTCTTGTCTGTCTAGTCTTGTCTGTCTAGTCTTGTCTGTCTAGTCTTGTCTGTCTAGTCTTGTCTGTCTAGTCTTGTCTGTCTAGTCTTGTCTGTCTAGTCTTGTCTGTCTAGTCTTGTCTGTCTAGTCTTGTCTGTCTAGTCTTGTCTGTCTAGTCTTGTCTGTCTAGTCTTGTCTGTCTAGTCTTGTCTGTCTAGTCTTGTCTGTCTAGTCTTGTCTGTCTAGTCTTGTCTGTCTAGTCTTGTCTGTCTAGTCTTGTCTGTCTAGTCTTGTCTGTCTAGTCTTGTCTGTCTAGTCTTGTCTGTCTAGTCTTGTCTGTCTAGTCTTGTCTGTCTAGTCTTGTCTGTCTAGTCTTGTCTGTCTAGTCTTGTCTGTCTAGTCTTGTCTGTCTAGTCTTGTCTGTCTAGTCTTGTCTGTCTAGTCTTGTCTGTCTAGTCTTGTCTGTCTAGTCTTGTCTGTCTAGTCTTGTCTGTCTAGTCTTGTCTGTCTAGTCTTGTCTGTCTAGTCTTGTCTGTCTAGTCTTGTCTGTCTAGTCTTGTCTGTCTAGTCTTGTCTGTCTAGTCTTGTCTGTCTAGTCTTGTCTGTCTAGTCTTGTCTGTCTAGTCTTGTCTGTCTAGTCTTGTCTGTCTAGTCTTGTCTGTCTAGTCTTGTCTGTCTAGTCTTGTCTGTCTAGTCTTGTCTGTCTAGTCTTGTCTGTCTAGTCTTGTCTGTCTAGTCTTGTCTGTCTAGTCTTGTCTGTCTAGTCTTGTCTGTCTAGTCTTGTCTGTCTAGTCTTGTCTGTCTAGTCTTGTCTGTCTAGTCTTGTCTGTCTAGTCTTGTCTGTCTAGTCTTGTCTGTCTAGTCTTGTCTGTCTAGTCTTGTCTGTCTAGTCTTGTCTGTCTAGTCTTGTCTGTCTAGTCTTGTCTGTCTAGTCTTGTCTGTCTAGTCTTGTCTGTCTAGTCTTGTCTGTCTAGTCTTGTCTGTCTAGTCTTGTCTGTCTAGTCTTGTCTGTCTAGTCTTGTCTGTCTAGTCTTGTCTGTCTAGTCTTGTCTGTCTAGTCTTGTCTGTCTAGTCTTGTCTGTCTAGTCTTGTCTGTCTAGTCTTGTCTGTCTAGTCTTGTCTGTCTAGTCTTGTCTGTCTAGTCTTGTCTGTCTAGTCTTGTCTGTCTAGTCTTGTCTGTCTAGTCTTGTCTGTCTAGTCTTGTCTGTCTAGTCTTGTCTGTCTAGTCTTGTCTGTCTAGTCTTGTCTGTCTAGTCTTGTCTGTCTAGTCTTGTCTGTCTGTCTAGTCTGTAGTCTTGTCTGTCTAGTCTTGTCTGTCTAGTCTTGTCTGTCTAGTCTTGTCTGTCTAGTCTTGTCTGTCTAGTCTTGTCTGTCTAGTCTTGTCTGTCTAGTCTTGTCTGTCTAGTCTTGTCTGTCTAGTCTTGTCTGTCTAGTCTTGTCTGTCTAGTCTTGTCTGTCTAGTCTTGTCTGTCTAGTCTTGTCTGTCTAGTCTTGTCTGTCTAGTCTTGTCTGTCTAGTCTTGTCTGTCTAGTCTTGTCTGTCTAGTCTTGTCTGTCTAGTCTTGTCTGTCTAGTCTTGTCTGTCTAGTCTTGTCTGTCTAGTCTTGTCTGTCTAGTCTTGTCTGTCTAGTCTTGTCTGTCTAGTCTTGTCTGTCTAGTCTTGTCTGTCTAGTCTTGTCTGTCTAGTCTTGTCTGTCTAGTCTTGTCTGTCTAGTCTTGTCTGTCTAGTCTTGTCTGTCTAGTCTTGTCTGTCTAGTCTTGTCTGTCTAGTCTTGTCTGTCTAGTCTTGTCTGTCTAGTCTTGTCTGTCTAGTCTTGTCTGTCTAGTCTTGTCTGTCTAGTCTTGTCTGTCTAGTCTTGTCTGTCTAGTCTTGTCTGTCTAGTCTTGTCTGTCTAGTCTTGTCTGTCTAGTCTTGTCTGTCTAGTCTTGTCTGTCTAGTCTTGTCTGTCTAGTCTTGTCTGTCTAGTCTTGTCTGTCTAGTCTTGTCTGTCTAGTCTTGTCTGTCTAGTCTTGTCTGTCTAGTCTTGTCTGTCTAGTCTTGTCTGTCTAGTCTTGTCTGTCTAGTCTTGTCTGTCTAGTCTTGTCTGTCTAGTCTTGTCTGTCTAGTCTTGTCTGTCTAGTCTTGTCTGTCTAGTCTTGTCTGTCTAGTCTTGTCTGTCTAGTCTTGTCTGTCTAGTCTTGTCTGTCTAGTCTTGTCTGTCTAGTCTTGTCTGTCTAGTCTTGTCTGTCTAGTCTTGTCTGTCTAGTCTTGTCTGTCTAGTCTTGTCTGTCTAGTCTTGTCTGTCTAGTCTTGTCTGTCTAGTCTTGTCTGTCTAGTCTTGTCTGTCTAGTCTTGTCTGTCTAGTCTTGTCTGTCTAGTCTTGTCTGTCTAGTCTTGTCTGTCTAGTCTTGTCTGTCTAGTCTTGTCTGTCTAGTCTTGTCTGTCTAGTCTTGTCTGTCTAGTCTTGTCTGTCTAGTCTTGTCTGTCTAGTCTTGTCTGTCTAGTCTTGTCTGTCTAGTCTTGTCTGTCTAGTCTTGTCTGTCTAGTCTTGTCTGTCTAGTCTTGTCTGTCTAGTCTTGTCTGTCTAGTCTTGTCTGTCTAGTCTTGTCTGTCTAGTCTTGTCTGTCTAGTCTTGTCTGTCTAGTCTTGTCTGTCTAGTCTTGTCTGTCTAGTCTTGTCTGTCTAGTCTTGTCTGTCTAGTCTTGTCTGTCTAGTCTTGTCTGTCTAGTCTTGTCTGTCTAGTCTTGTCTGTCTAGTCTTGTCTGTCTAGTCTTGTCTGTCTAGTCTTGTCTGTCTAGTCTTGTCTGTCTAGTCTTGTCTGTCTAGTCTTGTCTGTCTAGTCTTGTCTGTCTAGTCTTGTCTGTCTAGTCTTGTCTGTCTAGTCTTGTCTGTCTAGTCTTGTCTGTCTAGTCTTGTCTGTCTAGTCTTGTCTGTCTAGTCTTGTCTGTCTAGTCTTGTCTGTCTAGTCTTGTCTGTCTAGTCTTGTCTGTCTAGTCTTGTCTGTCTAGTCTTGTCTGTCTAGTCTTGTCTGTCTAGTCTTGTCTGTCTAGTCTTGTCTGTCTAGTCTTGTCTGTCTAGTCTTGTCTGTCTAGTCTTGTCTGTCTAGTCTTGTCTGTCTAGTCTTGTCTGTCTAGTCTTGTCTGTCTAGTCTTGTCTGTCTAGTCTTGTCTGTCTAGTCTTGTCTGTCTAGTCTTGTCTGTCTAGTCTTGTCTGTCTAGTCTTGTCTGTCTAGTCTTGTCTGTCTAGTCTTGTCTGTCTAGTCTTGTCTGTCTAGTCTTGTCTGTCTAGTCTTGTCTGTCTAGTCTTGTCTGTCTAGTCTTGTCTGTCTAGTCTTGTCTGTCTAGTCTTGTCTGTCTAGTCTTGTCTGTCTAGTCTTGTCTGTCTAGTCTTGTCTGTCTAGTCTTGTCTGTCTAGTCTTGTCTGTCTAGTCTTGTCTGTCTAGTCTTGTCTGTCTAGTCTTGTCTGTCTAGTCTTGTCTGTCTAGTCTTGTCTGTCTAGTCTTGTCTGTCTAGTCTTGTCTGTCTAGTCTTGTCTGTCTAGTCTTGTCTGTCTAGTCTTGTCTGTCTAGTCTTGTCTGTCTAGTCTTGTCTGTCTAGTCTTGTCTGTCTAGTCTTGTCTGTCTAGTCTTGTCTGTCTAGTCTTGTCTGTCTAGTCTTGTCTGTCTAGTCTTGTCTGTCTAGTCTTGTCTGTCTAGTCTTGTCTGTCTAGTCTTGTCTGTCTAGTCTTGTCTGTCTAGTCTTGTCTGTCTAGTCTTGTCTGTCTAGTCTTGTCTGTCTAGTCTTGTCTGTCTAGTCTTGTCTGTCT
Source organism: Phosphuga atrata (assembly GCA_944588485.1). Classification (NCBI taxonomy): domain Eukaryota; kingdom Metazoa; phylum Arthropoda; class Insecta; order Coleoptera; family Silphidae; genus Phosphuga; species Phosphuga atrata. Next base: position 47,570,846 of record OX155892.1, read on the forward strand.
AGTCTTGTCTGTCTAGTCTTGTCTGTCTAGTCTTGTCTGTCTAGTCTTGTCTGTCTAGTCTTGTCTGTCTAGTCTTGTCTGTCTAGTCTTGTCTGTCTAGTCTTGTCTGTCTAGTCTTGTCTGTCTAGTCTTGTCTGTCTAGTCTTGTCTGTCTAGTCTTGTCTGTCTAGTCTTGTCTGTCTAGTCTTGTCTGTCTAGTCTTGTCTGTCTAGTCTTGTCTGTCTAGTCTTGTCTGTCTAGTCTTGTCTGTCTAGTCTTGTCTGTCTAGTCTTGTCTGTCTAGTCTTGTCTGTCTAGTCTTGTCTGTCTAGTCTTGTCTGTCTAGTCTTGTCTGTCTAGTCTTGTCTGTCTAGTCTTGTCTGTCTAGTCTTGTCTGTCTAGTCTTGTCTGTCTAGTCTTGTCTGTCTAGTCTTGTCTGTCTAGTCTTGTCTGTCTAGTCTTGTCTGTCTAGTCTTGTCTGTCTAGTCTTGTCTGTCTAGTCTTGTCTGTCTAGTCTTGTCTGTCTAGTCTTGTCTGTCTAGTCTTGTCTGTCTAGTCTTGTCTGTCTAGTCTTGTCTGTCTAGTCTTGTCTGTCTAGTCTTGTCTGTCTAGTCTTGTCTGTCTAGTCTTGTCTGTCTAGTCTTGTCTGTCTAGTCTTGTCTGTCTAGTCTTGTCTGTCTAGTCTTGTCTGTCTAGTCTTGTCTGTCTAGTCTTGTCTGTCTAGTCTTGTCTGTCTAGTCTTGTCTGTCTAGTCTTGTCTGTCTAGTCTTGTCTGTCTAGTCTTGTCTGTCTAGTCTTGTCTGTCTAGTCTTGTCTGTCTAGTCTTGTCTGTCTAGTCTTGTCTGTCTAGTCTTGTCTGTCTAGTCTTGTCTGTCTAGTCTTGTCTGTCTAGTCTTGTCTGTCTAGTCTTGTCTGTCTAGTCTTGTCTGTCTAGTCTTGTCTGTCTAGTCTTGTCTGTCTAGTCTTGTCTGTCTAGTCTTGTCTGTCTAGTCTTGTCTGTCTAGTCTTGTCTGTCTAGTCTTGTCTGTCTAGTCTTGTCTGTCTAGTCTTGTCTGTCTAGTCTTGTCTGTCTAGTCTGTCTGTCTGTTCTTGTCTTGTCTGTCTAGTCTTGTCTGTCTAGTCTTGTCTGTCTAGTCTTGTCTGTCTAGTCTTGTCTGTCTAGTCTTGTCTGTCTAGTCTTGTCTGTCTAGTCTTGTCTGTCTAGTCTTGTCTGTCTAGTCTTGTCTGTCTAGTCTTGTCTGTCTAGTCTTGTCTGTCTAGTCTTGTCTGTCTAGTCTTGTCTGTCTAGTCTTGTCTGTCTAGTCTTGTCTGTCTAGTCTTGTCTGTCTAGTCTTGTCTGTCTAGTCTTGTCTGTCTAGTCTTGTCTGTCTAGTCTTGTCTGTCTAGTCTTGTCTGTCTAGTCTTGTCTGTCTAGTCTTGTCTGTCTAGTCTTGTCTGTCTAGTCTTGTCTGTCTAGTCTTGTCTGTCTAGTCTTGTCTGTCTAGTCTTGTCTGTCTAGTCTTGTCTGTCTAGTCTTGTCTGTCTAGTCTTGTCTGTCTAGTCTTGTCTGTCTAGTCTTGTCTGTCTAGTCTTGTCTGTCTAGTCTTGTCTGTCTAGTCTTGTCTGTCTAGTCTTGTCTGTCTAGTCTTGTCTGTCTAGTCTTGTCTGTCTAGTCTTGTCTGTCTAGTCTTGTCTGTCTAGTCTTGTCTGTCTAGTCTTGTCTGTCTAGTCTTGTCTGTCTAGTCTTGTCTGTCTAGTCTTGTCTGTCTAGTCTTGTCTGTCTAGTCTTGTCTGTCTAGTCTTGTCTGTCTAGTCTTGTCTGTCTAGTCTTGTCTGTCTAGTCTTGTCTGTCTAGTCTTGTCTGTCTAGTCTTGTCTGTCTAGTCTTGTCTGTCTAGTCTTGTCTGTCTAGTCTTGTCTGTCTAGTCTTGTCTGTCTAGTCTTGTCTGTCTAGTCTTGTCTGTCTAGTCTTGTCTGTCTAGTCTTGTCTGTCTAGTCTTGTCTGTCTAGTCTTGTCTGTCTAGTCTTGTCTGTCTAGTCTTGTCTGTCTAGTCTTGTCTGTCTAGTCTTGTCTGTCTAGTCTTGTCTGTCTAGTCTTGTCTGTCTAGTCTTGTCTGTCTAGTCTTGTCTGTCTAGTCTTGTCTGTCTAGTCTTGTCTGTCTAGTCTTGTCTGTCTAGTCTTGTCTGTCTAGTCTTGTCTGTCTAGTCTTGTCTGTCTAGTCTTGTCTGTCTAGTCTTGTCTGTCTAGTCTTGTCTGTCTAGTCTTG
>OX155892.1:47573268-47593268 GCA_944588485.1 Phosphuga atrata
CTAGTCTTGTCTGTCTAGTCTTGTCTGTCTAGTCTTGTCTGTCTAGTCTTGTCTGTCTAGTCTTGTCTGTCCAGTCTTGTCTGTCTAGTCTTGTCTGTCTAGTCTTGTCTGTCTAGTCTTGTCTGTCTAGTCTTGTCTGTCTAGTCTTGTCTGTCTAGTCTTGTCTGTCTAGTCTTGTCTGTCTAGTCTTGTCTGTCTAGTCTTGTCTGTCTAGTCTTGTCTGTCTAGTCTTGTCTGTCTAGTCTTGTCTGTCTAGTCTTGTCTGTCTAGTCTTGTCTGTCTAGTCTTGTCTGTCTAGTCTTGTCTGTCAGTCTTGTCTGTCTAGTCTTGTCTGTCTAGTCTTGTCTGTCTAGTCTTGTCTGTCTAGTCTTGTCTGTCTAGTCTTGTCTGTCTAGTCTTGTCTGTCTAGTCTTGTTTGTCCACTCTTGTCTGTCTAGTCTTGTCTGTCTAGTCTTGTCTGTCTAGTCTTGTCTATCTTGTCTTGTCTGTCTAGTCTTGTCTGTCTAGCTATCTAGTCTTGTCTGTCTAGTCTTGTCTGTCTAGTCTTGTCTGTCTAGTCTTGTCTGTCTAGTCTTGTCTGTCTAGTCTTGTCTGTCTAGTCTTGTCTGTCTAGTCTTGTCTGTCTAGTCTTGTCTGTCTAGTCTTGTCTGTCTAGTCTTGTCTGTCTAGTCTTGTCTCTCTAGTCTTGTCTGTCTAGTCTTGTCTGTCTAGTCTTGTCTGTCTAGTCTTGTCTGTCTAGTCTTGTCTGTCTAGTCTTGTCTGTCTAGTCTTGTCTGTCTAGTCTTGTCTGTCTAGTCTTGTCTGTCTAGTCTTGTCTGTCTAGTCTTGTCTGTCTAGTCTTGTCTGTCTAGTCTTGTCTGTCTAGTCTTGTCTGTCTAGTCTTGTCTGTCTAGTCTTGTCTGTCTAGTCTTGTCTGTCTAGTCTTGTCTGTCTAGTCTTGTCTGTCTAGTCTTGTCTGTCTAGTCTTGTCTGTCTAGTCTTGTCTGTCTAGTCTTGTCTGTCTAGTCTTGTCTGTCTAGTCTTGTCTGTCTAGTCTTGTCTGTCTAGTCTTGTCTGTCTAGTCTTGTCTGTCTAGTCTTGTCTGTCTAGTCTTGTCTGTCTAGTCTTGTCTGTCTAGTCTTGTCTGTCTAGTCTTGTCTGTCTAGTCTTGTCTGTCTAGTCTTGTCTGTCTAGTCTTGTCTGTCTAGTCTTGTCTGTCTAGTCTTGTCTGTCTAGTCTTGTCTGTCTAGTCTTGTCTGTCTAGTCTTGTCTGTCTAGTCTTGTCTGTCTAGTCTTGTCTGTCTAGTCTTGTCTGTCTAGTCTTGTCTGTCTAGTCTTGTCTGTCTAGTCTTGTCTGTCTAGTCTTGTCTGTCTAGTCTTGTCTGTCTAGTCTTGTCTGTCTAGTCTTGTCTGTCTAGTCTTGTCTGTCTAGTCTTGTCTGTCTAGTCTTGTCTGTCTAGTCTTGTCTGTCTAGTCTTGTCTGTCTAGTCTTGTCTGTCTAGTCTTGTCTGTCTAGTCTTGTCTGTCTAGTCTTGTCTGTCTAGTCTTGTCTGTCTAGTCTTGTCTGTCTAGTCTTGTCTGTCTAGTCTTGTCTGTCTAGTCTTGTCTGTCTAGTCTTGTCTGTCTAGTCTTGTCTGTCTAGTCTTGTCTGTCTAGTCTTGTCTGTCTAGTCTTGTCTGTCTAGTCTTGTCTGTCTAGTCTTGTCTGTCTAGTCTTGTCTGTCTAGTCTTGTCTGTCTAGTCTTGTCTGTCTAGTCTTGTCTGTCTAGTCTTGTCTGTCTAGTCTTGTCTGTCTAGTCTTGTCTGTCTAGTCTTGTCTGTCTAGTCTTGTCTGTCTAGTCTTGTCTGTCTAGTCTTGTCTGTCTAGTCTTGTCTGTCTAGTCTTGTCTGTCTAGTCTTGTCTGTCTAGTCTTGTCTGTCTAGTCTTGTCTGTCTAGTCTTGTCTGTCTAGTCTTGTCTGTCTAGTCTTGTCTGTCTAGTCTTGTCTGTCTAGTCTTGTCTGTCTAGTCTTGTCTGTCTAGTCTTGTCTGTCTAGTCTTGTCTGTCTAGTCTTGTCTGTCTAGTCTTGTCTGTCTAGTCTTGTCTGTCTAGTCTTGTCTGTCTAGTCTTGTCTGTCTAGTCTTGTCTGTCTAGTCTTGTCTGTCTAGTCTTGTCTGTCTAGTCTTGTCTGTCTAGTCTTGTCTGTCTAGTCTTGTCTGTCTAGTCTTGTCTGTCTAGTCTTGTCTGTCTAGTCTTGTCTGTCTAGTCTTGTCTGTCTAGTCTTGTCTGTCTAGTCTTGTCTGTCTAGTCTTGTCTGTCTAGTCTTGTCTGTCTAGTCTTGTCTGTCTAGTCTTGTCTGTCTAGTCTTGTCTGTCTAGTCTTGTCTGTCTAGTCTTGTCTAGTCTTGTCTGTCTAGTCTTGTCTGTCTAGTCTGTAGTCTTGTCTGTCTAGTCTTGTCTGTCTAGTCTTGTCTGTCTAGTCTTGTCTGTCTAGTCTTGTCTGTCTAGTCTTGTCTGTCTAGTCTTGTCTGTCTAGTCTTGTCTGTCTAGTCTTGTCTGTCTAGTCTTGTCTGTCTAGTCTTGTCTGTCTAGTCTTGTCTGTCTAGTCTTGTCTGTCTAGTCTTGTCTGTCTAGTCTTGTCTGTCTAGTCTTGTCTGTCTAGTCTTGTCTGTCTAGTCTTGTCTGTCTAGTCTTGTCTGTCTAGTCTTGTCTGTCTAGTCTTGTCTGTCTAGTCTTGTCTGTCTAGTCTTGTCTGTCTAGTCTTGTCTGTCTAGTCTTGTCTGTCTAGTCTTGTCTGTCTAGTCTTGTCTGTCTAGTCTTGTCTGTCTAGTCTTGTCTGTCTAGTCTTGTCTGTCTAGTCTTGTCTGTCTAGTCTTGTCTGTCTAGTCTTGTCTGTCTAGTCTTGTCTGTCTAGTCTTGTCTGTCTAGTCTTGTCTGTCTAGTCTTGTCTGTCTAGTCTTGTCTGTCTAGTCTTGTCTGTCTAGTCTTGTCTGTCTAGTCTTGTCTGTCTAGTCTTGTCTGTCTAGTCTTGTCTGTCTAGTCTTGTCTGTCTAGTCTTGTCTGTCTAGTCTTGTCTGTCTAGTCTTGTCTGTCTAGTCTTGTCTGTCTAGTCTTGTCTGTCTAGTCTTGTCTGTCTAGTCTTGTCTGTCTAGTCTTGTCTGTCTAGTCTTGTCTGTCTAGTCTTGTCTGTCTAGTCTTGTCTGTCTAGTCTTGTCTGTCTAGTCTTGTCTGTCTAGTCTTGTCTGTCTAGTCTTGTCTGTCTAGTCTTGTCTGTCTAGTCTTGTCTGTCTAGTCTTGTCTGTCTAGTCTTGTCTGTCTAGTCTTGTCTGTCTAGTCTTGTCTGTCTAGTCTTGTCTGTCTAGTCTTGTCTGTCTAGTCTTGTCTGTCTAGTCTTGTCTGTCTAGTCTTGTCTGTCTAGTCTTGTCTGTCTAGTCTTGTCTGTCTAGTCTTGTCTGTCTAGTCTTGTCTGTCTAGTCTTGTCTGTCTAGTCTTGTCTGTCTAGTCTTGTCTGTCTAGTCTTGTCTGTCTAGTCTTGTCTGTCTAGTCTTGTCTGTCTAGTCTTGTCTGTCTAGTCTTGTCTGTCTAGTCTTGTCTGTCTAGTCTTGTCTGTCTAGTCTTGTCTGTCTAGTCTTGTCTGTCTAGTCTTGTCTGTCTAGTCTTGTCTGTCTAGTCTTGTCTGTCTAGTCTTGTCTGTCTAGTCTTGTCTGTCTAGTCTTGTCTGTCTAGTCTTGTCTGTCTAGTCTTGTCTGTCTAGTCTTGTCTGTCTAGTCTTGTCTGTCTAGTCTTGTCTGTCTAGTCTTGTCTGTCTAGTCTTGTCTGTCTAGTCTTGTCTGTCTAGTCTTGTCTGTCTAGTCTTGTCTGTCTAGTCTTGTCTGTCTAGTCTTGTCTGTCTAGTCTTGTCTGTCTAGTCTTGTCTGTCTAGTCTTGTCTGTCTAGTCTTGTCTGTCTAGTCTTGTCTGTCTAGTCTTGTCTGTCTAGTCTTGTCTGTCTAGTCTTGTCTGTCTAGTCTTGTCTGTCTAGTCTTGTCTGTCTAGTCTTGTCTGTCTAGTCTTGTCTGTCTAGTCTTGTCTGTCTAGTCTTGTCTGTCTAGTCTTGTCTGTCTAGTCTTGTCTGTCTAGTCTTGTCTGTCTAGTCTTGTCTGTCTAGTCTTGTCTGTCTAGTCTTGTCTGTCTAGTCTTGTCTGTCTAGTCTTGTCTGTCTAGTCTTGTCTGTCTAGTCTTGTCTGTCTAGTCTTGTCTGTCTAGTCTTGTCTGTCTAGTCTTGTCTGTCTAGTCTTGTCTGTCTAGTCTTGTCTGTCTAGTCTTGTCTGTCTAGTCTTGTCTGTCTAGTCTTGTCTGTCTAGTCTTGTCTGTCTAGTCTTGTCTGTCTAGTCTTGTCTGTCTAGTCTTGTCTGTCTAGTCTTGTCTGTCTAGTCTTGTCTGTCTAGTCTTGTCTGTCTAGTCTTGTCTGTCTAGTCTTGTCTGTCTAGTCTTGTCTGTCTAGTCTTGTCTGTCTAGTCTTGTCTGTCTAGTCTTGTCTGTCTAGTCTTGTCTGTCTAGTCTTGTCTGTCTAGTCTTGTCTGTCTAGTCTTGTCTGTCTAGTCTTGTCTGTCTAGTCTTGTCTGTCTAGTCTTGTCTGTCTAGTCTTGTCTGTCTAGTCTTGTCTGTCTAGTCTTGTCTGTCTAGTCTTGTCTGTCTAGTCTTGTCTGTCTAGTCTTGTCTGTCTAGTCTTGTCTGTCTAGTCTTGTCTGTCTAGTCTTGTCTGTCTAGTCTTGTCTGTCTAGTCTTGTCTGTCTAGTCTTGTCTGTCTAGTCTTGTCTGTCTAGTCTTGTCTGTCTAGTCTTGTCTGTCTAGTCTTGTCTGTCTAGTCTTGTCTGTCTAGTCTTGTCTGTCTAGTCTTGTCTGTCTAGTCTTGTCTGTCTAGTCTTGTCTGTCTAGTCTTGTCTGTCTAGTCTTGTCTGTCTAGTCTTGTCTGTCTAGTCTTGTCTGTCTAGTCTTGTCTGTCTAGTCTTGTCTGTCTAGTCTTGTCTGTCTAGTCTTGTCTGTCTAGTCTTGTCTGTCTAGTCTTGTCTGTCTAGTCTTGTCTGTCTAGTCTTGTCTGTCTAGTCTTGTCTGTCTAGTCTTGTCTGTCTAGTCTTGTCTGTCTAGTCTTGTCTGTCTAGTCTTGTCTGTCTAGTCTTGTCTGTCTAGTCTTGTCTGTCTAGTCTTGTCTGTCTAGTCTTGTCTGTCTAGTCTTGTCTGTCTAGTCTTGTCTGTCTAGTCTTGTCTGTCTAGTCTTGTCTGTCTAGTCTTGTCTGTCTAGTCTTGTCTGTCTAGTCTTGTCTGTCTAGTCTTGTCTGTCTAGTCTTGTCTGTCTAGTCTTGTCTGTCTAGTCTTGTCTGTCTAGTCTTGTCTGTCTAGTCTTGTCTGTCTAGTCTTGTCTGTCTAGTCTTGTCTGTCTAGTCTTGTCTGTCTAGTCTTGTCTGTCTAGTCTTGTCTGTCTAGTCTTGTCTGTCTAGTCTTGTCTGTCTAGTCTTGTCTGTCTAGTCTTGTCTGTCTAGTCTTGTCTGTCTAGTCTTGTCTGTCTAGTCTTGTCTGTCTAGTCTTGTCTGTCTAGTCTTGTCTGTCTAGTCTTGTCTGTCTAGTCTTGTCTGTCTAGTCTTGTCTGTCTAGTCTTGTCTGTCTAGTCTTGTCTGTCTAGTCTTGTCTGTCTAGTCTTGTCTGTCTAGTCTTGTCTGTCTAGTCTTGTCTGTCTAGTCTTGTCTGTCTAGTCTTGTCTGTCTAGTCTTGTCTGTCTAGTCTTGTCTGTCTAGTCTTGTCTGTCTAGTCTTGTCTGTCTAGTCTTGTCTGTCTAGTCTTGTCTGTCTAGTCTTGTCTGTCTAGTCTTGTCTGTCTAGTCTTGTCTGTCTAGTCTTGTCTGTCTAGTCTTGTCTGTCTAGTCTTGTCTGTCTAGTCTTGTCTGTCTAGTCTTGTCTGTCTAGTCTTGTCTGTCTAGTCTTGTCTGTCTAGTCTTGTCTGTCTAGTCTTGTCTGTCTAGTCTTGTCTGTCTAGTCTTGTCTGTCTAGTCTTGTCTGTCTAGTCTTGTCTGTCTAGTCTTGTCTGTCTAGTCTTGTCTGTCTAGTCTTGTCTGTCTAGTCTTGTCTGTCTAGTCTTGTCTGTCTAGTCTTGTCTGTCTAGTCTTGTCTGTCTAGTCTTGTCTGTCTAGTCTTGTCTGTCTAGTCTTGTCTGTCTAGTCTTGTCTGTCTAGTCTTGTCTGTCTAGTCTTGTCTGTCTAGTCTTGTCTGTCTAGTCTTGTCTGTCTAGTCTTGTCTGTCTAGTCTTGTCTGTCTAGTCTTGTCTGTCTAGTCTTGTCTGTCTAGTCTTGTCTGTCTAGTCTTGTCTGTCTAGTCTTGTCTGTCTAGTCTTGTCTGTCTAGTCTTGTCTGTCTAGTCTTGTCTGTCTAGTCTTGTCTGTCTAGTCTTGTCTGTCTAGTCTTGTCTGTCTAGTCTTGTCTGTCTAGTCTTGTCTGTCTAGTCTTGTCTGTCTAGTCTTGTCTGTCTAGTCTTGTCTGTCTAGTCTTGTCTGTCTAGTCTTGTCTGTCTAGTCTTGTCTGTCTAGTCTTGTCTGTCTAGTCTTGTCTGTCTAGTCTTGTCTGTCTAGTCTTGTCTGTCTAGTCTTGTCTGTCTAGTCTTGTCTGTCTAGTCTTGTCTGTCTAGTCTTGTCTGTCTAGTCTTGTCTGTCTAGTCTTGTCTGTCTAGTCTTGTCTGTCTAGTCTTGTCTGTCTAGTCTTGTCTGTCTAGTCTTGTCTGTCTAGTCTTGTCTGTCTAGTCTTGTCTGTCTAGTCTTGTCTGTCTAGTCTTGTCTGTCTAGTCTTGTCTGTCTAGTCTTGTCTGTCTAGTCTTGTCTGTCTAGTCTTGTCTGTCTAGTCTTGTCTGTCTAGTCTTGTCTGTCTAGTCTTGTCTGTCTAGTCTTGTCTGTCTAGTCTTGTCTGTCTAGTCTTGTCTGTCTAGTCTTGTCTGTCTAGTCTTGTCTGTCTAGTCTTGTCTGTCTAGTCTTGTCTGTCTAGTCTTGTCTGTCTAGTCTTGTCTGTCTAGTCTTGTCTGTCTAGTCTTGTCTGTCTAGTCTTGTCTGTCTAGTCTTGTCTGTCTAGTCTTGTCTGTCTAGTCTTGTCTGTCTAGTCTTGTCTGTCTAGTCTTGTCTGTCTAGTCTTGTCTGTCTAGTCTTGTCTGTCTAGTCTTGTCTGTCTAGTCTTGTCTGTCTAGTCTTGTCTGTCTAGTCTTGTCTGTCTAGTCTTGTCTGTCTAGTCTTGTCTGTCTAGTCTTGTCTGTCTAGTCTTGTCTGTCTAGTCTTGTCTGTCTAGTCTTGTCTGTCTAGTCTTGTCTGTCTAGTCTTGTCTGTCTAGTCTTGTCTGTCTAGTCTTGTCTGTCTAGTCTTGTCTGTCTAGTCTTGTCTGTCTAGTCTTGTCTGTCTAGTCTTGTCTGTCTAGTCTTGTCTGTCTAGTCTTGTCTGTCTAGTCTTGTCTGTCTAGTCTTGTCTGTCTAGTCTTGTCTGTCTAGTCTTGTCTGTCTAGTCTTGTCTGTCTAGTCTTGTCTGTCTAGTCTTGTCTGTCTAGTCTTGTCTGTCTAGTCTTGTCTGTCTAGTCTTGTCTGTCTAGTCTTGTCTAGTCTTGTCTGTCTAGTCTTGTCTTAGTCTAGTCAGTCTAGTCTTGTCTGTCTAGTCTTGTCTGTCTAGTCTTGTCTGTCTAGTCTTGTCTGTCTAGTCTTGTCTGTCTAGTCTTGTCTGTCTAGTCTTGTCTGTCTAGTCTTGTCTGTCTAGTCTTGTCTGTCTAGTCTTGTCTGTCTAGTCTTGTCTGTCTAGTCTTGTCTGTCTAGTCTTGTCTGTCTAGTCTTGTCTGTCTAGTCTTGTCTGTCTAGTCTTGTCTGTCTAGTCTTGTCTGTCTAGTCTTGTCTGTCTAGTCTTGTCTGTCTAGTCTTGTCTGTCTAGTCTTGTCTGTCTAGTCTTGTCTGTCTAGTCTTGTCTGTCTAGTCTTGTCTGTCTAGTCTTGTCTGTCTAGTCTTGTCTGTCTAGTCTTGTCTGTCTAGTCTTGTCTGTCTAGTCTTGTCTGTCTAGTCTTGTCTGTCTAGTCTTGTCTGTCTAGTCTTGTCTGTCTAGTCTTGTCTGTCTAGTCTTGTCTGTCTAGTCTTGTCTGTCTAGTCTTGTCTGTCTAGTCTTGTCTGTCTAGTCTTGTCTGTCTAGTCTTGTCTGTCTAGTCTTGTCTGTCTAGTCTTGTCTGTCTAGTCTTGTCTGTCTAGTCTTGTCTGTCTAGTCTTGTCTGTCTAGTCTTGTCTGTCTAGTCTTGTCTGTCTAGTCTTGTCTGTCTAGTCTTGTCTGTCTAGTCTTGTCCTGTCTAGTCTTGTCTGTCTAGTCTTGTCTGTCTAGTCCTTGTCTGTCTAGTCTTGTCTGTCTAGTCTTGTCTGTCTAGTCTTGTCTGTCTAGTCTTGTCTGTCTAGTCTTGTCTGTCTAGTCTTGTCTGTCTAGTCTTGTCTGTCTAGTCTTGTCTGTCTAGTCTTGTCTGTCTAGTCTTGTCTGTCTAGTCTTGTCTGTCTAGTCTTGTCTGTCTAGTCTTGTCTGTCTAGTCTTGTCTGTCTAGTCTTGTCTGTCTAGTCTTGTCTGTCTAGTCTTGTCTGTCTAGTCTTGTCTGTCTAGTCTTGTCTGTCTAGTCTTGTCTGTCTAGTCTTGTCTGTCTAGTCTTGTCTGTCTAGTCTTGTCTGTCTAGTCTTGTCTGTCTAGTCTTGTCTGTCTAGTCTTGTCTGTCTAGTCTTGTCTGTCTAGTCTTGTCTGTCTAGTCTTGTCTGTCTAGTCTTGTCTGTCTTAGTCTTGTCTGTCTAGTCTTGTCTGTCTAGTCTTGTCTGTCTAGTCTTGTCTGTCTAGTCTTGTCTGTCTAGTCTTGTCTGTCTAGTCTTGTCTGTCTAGTCTTGTCTGTCTAGTCTTGTCTGTCTAGTCTTGTCTGTCTAGTCTTGTCTGTCTAGTCTTGTCTGTCTAGTCTTGTCTGTCTAGTCTTGTCTGTCTAGTCTTGTCTGTCTAGTCTTGTCTGTCTAGTCTTGTCTGTCTAGTCTTGTCTGTCTAGTCTTGTCTGTCTAGTCTTGTCTGTCTAGTCTTGTCTGTCTAGTCTTGTCTGTCTAGTCTTGTCTGTCTAGTCTTGTCTGTCTAGTCTTGTCTGTCTAGTCTTGTCTGTCTAGTCTTGTCTGTCTGTCTAGTCTTGTCTGTCTAGTCTTGTCTGTCTAGTCTTGTCTGTCTAGTCTTGTCTGTCTAGTCTTGTCTGTCTAGTCTTGTCTGTCTAGTCTTGTCTGTCTAGTCTTGTCTGTCTAGTCTTGTCTGTCTAGTCTTGTCTGTCTAGTCTTGTCTGTCTAGTCTTGTCTGTCTAGTCTTGTCTGTCTAGTCTTGTCTGTCTAGTCTTGTCTGTCTAGTCTTGTCTGTCTAGTCTTGTCTGTCTAGTCTTGTCTGTCTAGTCTTGTCTGTCTAGTCTTGTCTGTCTAGTCTTGTCTGTCTAGTCTTGTCTGTCTAGTCTTGTCTGTCTAGTCTTGTCTGTCTAGTCTTGTCTGTCTAGTCTTGTCTGTCTAGTCTTGTCTGTCTAGTCTTGTCTGTCTAGTCTTGTCTGTCTAGTCTTGTCTGTCTAGTCTTGTCTGTCTAGTCTTGTCTGTCTAGTCTTGTCTGTCTAGTCTTGTCTGTCTAGTCTTGTCTGTCTAGTCTTGTCTGTCTAGTCTTGTCTGTCTAGTCTTGTCTGTCTAGTCTTGTCTGTCTAGTCTTGTCTGTCTAGTCTTGTCTGTCTAGTCTTGGCTGTCTAGTCTTGTCTGTCTAGTCTTGTCTGTCTAGTCTTGTCTGTCTAGTCTTGTCTGTCTAGTCTTGTCTGTCTAGTCTTGTCTGTCTAGTCTTGTCTGTCTTCTAGTCTTGTCCTGTCTAGTCTTGTCTGTCTAGTCTTGTCTGTCTAGTCTTGTCTGTCTAGTCTTTCTGTCTAGTCTTGTCTGTCTAGTCTTGTCTGTCTAGTCTTGTCTGTCTAGTCTTGTCTGTCTAGTCTTGTCTGTCTAGTCTTGTCTGTCTAGTCTTGTCTGTCTAGTCTTGTCTGTCTAGTCTTGTCTGTCTAGTCTTGTCTGTCTAGTCTTGTCTGTCTAGTCTTGTCTGTCTAGTCTTGTCTGTCTAGTCTGTTGTCTTGTCTGTCTAGTCTTGTCTGTCTAGTCTTGTCTGTCTAGTCTTGTCTGTCTAGTCTTGTCTGTCTAGTCTTGTCTGTCTAGTCTTGTCTGTCTAGTCTTGTCTGTCTAGTCTTGTCTGTCTAGTCTTGTCTGTCTAGTCTTGTCTGTCTAGTCTTGTCTGTCTAGTCTTGTCTGTCTAGTCTTGTCTGTCTAGTCTTGTCTGTCTAGTCTTGTCTGTCTAGTCTTGTCTGTCTAGTCTTGTCTGTCTAGTCTTGTCTGTCTAGTCTTGTCTGTCTAGTCTTGTCTGTCTAGTCTTGTCTGTCTAGTCTTGTCTGTCTAGTCTTGTCTGTCTAGTCTTGTCTGTCTAGTCTTGTCTGTCTAGTCTTGTCTGTCTAGTCTTGTCTGTCTAGTCCTTGTCTGTCTAGTCTTGTCTGTCTAGTCTTGTCTGTCTAGTCTTGTCTGTCTAGTCTTGTCTGTCTAGTCTTGTCTGTCTAGTCTTGTCTGTCTAGTCTTGTCTGTCTAGTCTTGTCTGTCTAGTCTTGTCTGTCTAGTCTTGTCTGTCTAGTCTTGTCTGTCTAGTCTTGTCTGTCTAGTCTTGTCTGTCTAGTCTTGTCTGTCTAGTCTTGTCTGTCTAGTCTTGTCTGTCTAGTCTTGTCTGTCTAGTCTTGACTGTCTAGTCTTGTCTGTCTAGTCTTGTCTGTCTATTCTTGTCTGTCTAGTCTTGTCTGTCTAGTCTTGTCTGTCTAGTCTTGTCTGTCTAGTCTTGTCTGTCTAGTCTTGTCTGTCTAGTCCTTGTCTGTCTAGTCTTGTCTGTCTAGTCTTGTCTGTCTAGTCTTGTCTGTCTAGTCTTGTCTGTCTAGTCTTGTCTGTCTAGTCTTGTCTGTCTAGTCTTGTCTGTCTAGTCTTGTCTGTCTAGTCTTGTCTGTCTCGTCTTGTCTGTCTAGTCTTGTCTGTCTAGTCTTGTCTGTCTAGTCTTGTCTGTCTAGTCTTGTCTGTCTAGTCTTGTCTGTCTAGTCTTGTCTGTCTAGTCTTGTCTGTCTAGTCTTGTCTGTCTAGTCTTGTCTGTCTAGTTGTCTGTCTAGTCTTGTCTGTCTAGTCTTGTCTGTCTAGTCTTGTCTGTCTAGTCTTGTCTGTCTAGTCTTGTCTGTCTAGTCTTGTCTGTCTAGTCTTGTCTGTCTAGTCTTGTCTGTCTAGTCTTGTCTGTCTAGTCTTGTCTGTCTAGTCTTGTCTGTCTAGTCTTGTCTGTCTAGTCTTGTCTGTCTAGTCTTGTCTGTCTAGTCTTGTCTGTCTAGTCTTGTCTGTCTAGTCTTGTCTGTCTAGTCTTGTCTGTCTAGTCTTGTCTGTCTAGTCTTGTCTGTCTAGTCTTGTCTGTCTAGTCTTGTCTGTCTAGTCTTGTCTGTCTAGTCTTGTCTGTCTAGTCTTGTCTGTCTAGTCTTGTCTGTCTAGTCTTGTCTGTCTAGTCTGTCTAGTCTTGTCTGTCTAGTCTTGTCTGTCTAGTCTTGTCTGTCTAGTCTTGTCTGTCTAGTCTTGTCTGTCTAGTCTTGTCTGTCTAGTCTTGTCTGTCTAGTCTTGTCTGTCTAGTCTTGTCTGTCTAGTCTTGTCTGTCTAGTCTTGTCTGTCTAGTCTTGTCTGTCTAGTCTTGTCTGTCTAGTCTTGTCTGTCTAGTCTTGTCTGTCTAGTCTTGTCTGTCTAGTCTTGTCTGTCTAGTCTTGTCTGTCTAGTCTTGTCTGTCTAGTCTTGTCTGTCTAGTCTTGTCTGTCTAGTCTTGTCTGTCTAGTCTTGTCTGTCTAGTCTTGTCTGTCTAGTCTTGTCTGTCTAGTCTTGTCTGTCTAGTCTTGTCTGTCTAGTCTTGTCTGTCTAGTCTTGTCTGTCTAGTCTTGTCTGTCTAGTCTTGTCTGTCTAGTCTTGTCTGTCTAGTCTTGTCTGTCTAGTCTTGTCTGTCTAGTCTTGTCTGTCTAGTCTTGTCTGTCTAGTCTTGTCTGTCTAGTCTTGTCCTGTCTAGTCTTGTCTGTCTAGTCTTGTCTGTCTAGTCTTGTCTGTCTAGTCTTGTCTGTCTATTCTTGTCTGTCTATTCTTGTCTGTCTATTCTTGTCTGTCTTATCTTGTCTGTCTAGTCTTGTCTGTCTAGTCTTGTCTGTCTAGTCTTGTCTGTCTAGTCTTGTCTGTCTAGTCTTGTCTGTCTAGTCTTGTCTGTCTAGTCTTGTCTGTCTAGTCTTGTCTGTCTAGTCTTGTCTGTCTAGTCTTGTCTGTCTAGTCTTGTCTGTCTAGTCTTGTCTGTCTAGTCTTGTCTGCCTAGTCTTGCTGTCTAGTCTTGTCTGTCTAGTCTTGTCTGTCTAGTCTTGTCTGTCTAGTCTTGTCTGTCTAGTCTTGTCTGTCTAGTCTTGTCTGTCTAGTCTTGTCTGTCTAGTCTTGTCTGTCTGGTCTTGTCTGTCTAGGTCTTGTCTGTCTCGTCTTGTCTGTCTAGTCTTGTCTGTCTAGTCTTGTCTGTCTAGTCTTGTCTGTCTAGTCTTGTCTGTCTAGTCTTGTCTGTCTAGTCTTGTCTGTCTAGTCTTGTCTGTCTAGTCTTGTCTGTCTAGTCTTGTCTGTCTAGTCTTGTCTGTCTAGTCTTGTCTGTCTAGTCTTGTCTGTCTAGTCTTGTCTGTCTAGTCTTGTCTGTCTAGTCTTGTCTGTCTAGTCTTGTCTGTCTAGTCTTGTCTGTCTAGTCTTGTCTGTCTAGTCTTGTCTGTCTAGTCTTGTCTGTCTAGTCTTGTCTGTATAGTCTTGTCTGTCTAGTCTTGTCTGTCTAGTCTTGTTTGTCAGTCTTGTCTGTCTAGTCTTGTCTGTCTAGTCTTGTCTGCCTAGTCTTGTCTGTCTAGTCTTGTCTGTCTAGTCTTGTCTGTCTAGTCTTGTCTGGCTAGTCTTGTCTCTCAAGTCTTGTCTGTCTAGTCTTGTCTGTCTAGTCTTGTCTGTCTTGTCTTGTCTGTCCAGTCTTGTCTGCCTAGTCTTGTCTGTCTAGTCTTGTCTGTCTAGTCTTGTCTGTCTAGTCTTGTCTGTCTAGTCTTGTCTGTCTAGTCTTGTCTGTCTAGTCTTGTCTGTCTAGTCTTGTCTGTCTAGTCTTGTCTGTCTAGTCTTGTCTGTCTAGTCTTGTCTGTCTAGTCTTGTCTGTCTAGTCTTGTCTGTCTAGTCTTGTCTGTCTAGTCTTGTCTGTCTAGTCTTGTCTGTCTAGTCTTGTCTGTCTAGTCTTGTCTGTCTAGTCTTGTCTGTCTAGTCTTGTCTGTCTAGTCTTGTCTGTCTAGTCTTGTCTGTCTAGTCTTGTCTGTCTAGTCTTGTCTGTCTAGTCTTGTCTGTCTAGTCTTGTCTGTCTAGTCTTGTCTGTCTAGTCTTGTCTGTCTAGTCTTGTCTGTCTAGTCTTGTCTGTCTAGTCTTGTCTGTCTAGTCTTGTCTGTCTAGTCTTGTCTGTCTAGTCTTGTCTGTCTAGTCTTGTCTGTCTAGTCTTGTCTGTCTAGTCTTGTCTGTCTAGTCTTGTCTGTCTAGTCTTGTCTGTCTAGTCTTGTCTGTCTAGTCTTGTCTGTCTAGTCTTGTCTGTCTAGTCTTGTCTGTCTAGTCTTGTCTGTCTAGTCTTGTCTGTCTAGTCTTGTCTGTCTAGTCTTGTCTGTCTAGTCTTGTCTGTCTAGTCTTGTCTGTCTAGTCTTGTCTGTCTAGTCTTGTCTGTCTAGTCTTGTCTGTCTAGTCTTGTCTGTCTAGTCTTGTCTGTCTAGTCTTGTCTGTCTAGTCTTGTCTGTCTAGTCTTGTCTGTCTAGTCTTGTCTGTCTAGTCTTGTCTGTCTAGTCTTGTCTGTCTAGTCTTGTCTGTCTAGTCTTGTCTGTCTAGTCTTGTCTGTCTAGTCTTGTCTGTCTAGTCTTGTCTGTCTAGTCTTGTCTGTCTAGTCTTGTCTGTCTAGTCTTGTCTGTCTAGTCTTGTCTGTCTAGTCTTGTCTGTCTAGTCTTGTCTGTCTAGTCTTGTCTGTCTAGTCTTGTCTGTCTAGTCTTGTCTGTCTAGTCTTGTCTGTCTAGTCTTGTCTGTCTAGTCTTGTCTGTCTAGTCTTGTCTGTCTAGTCTTGTCTGTCTAGTCTTGTCTGTCTAGTCTTGTCTGTCTAGTCTTGTCTGTCTAGTCTTGTCTGTCTAGTCTTGTCTGTCTAGTCTTGTCTGTCTAGTCTTGTCTGTCTAGTCTTGTCTGTCTAGTCTTGTCTGTCTAGTCTTGTCTGTCTAGTCTTGTCTGTCTAGTCTTGTCTGTCTAGTCTTGTCTGTCTAGTCTTGTCTGTCTAGTCTTGTCTGTCTAGTCTTGTCTGTCTAGTCTTGTCTGTCTAGTCTTGTCTGTCTAGTCTTGTCTGTCTAGTCTTGTCTGTCTAGTCTTGTCTGTCTAGTCTTGTCTGTCTAGTCTTGTCTGTCTAGTCTTGTCTGTCTAGTCTTGTCTGTCTAGTCTTGTCTGTCTAGTCTTGTCTGTCTAGTCTTGTCTGTCTAGTCTTGTCTGTCTAGTCTTGTCTGTCTAGTCTTGTCTGTCTAGTCTTGTCTGTCTAGTCTTGTCTGTCTAGTCTTGTCTGTCTAGTCTTGTCTGTCTAGTCTTGTCTGTCTAGTCTTGTCTGTCTAGTCTTGTCTGTCTAGTCTTGTCTGTCTAGTCTTGTCTGTCTAGTCTTGTCTGTCTAGTCTTGTCTGTCTAGTCTTGTCTGTCTAGTCTTGTCTGTCTAGTCTTGTCTGTCTAGTCTTGTCTGTCTAGTCTTGTCTGTCTAGTCTTGTCTGTCTAGTCTTGTCTGTCTAGTCTTGTCTGTCTAGTCTTGTCTGTCTAGTCTTGTCTGTCTAGTCTTGTCTGTCTAGTCTTGTCTGTCTAGTCTTGTCTGTCTAGTCTTGTCTGTCTAGTCTTGTCTGTCTAGTCTTGTCTGTCTAGTCTTGTCTGTCTAGTCTTGTCTGTCTAGTCTTGTCTGTCTAGTCTTGTCTGTCTAGTCTTGTCTGTCTAGTCTTGTCTGTCTAGTCTTGTCTGTCTAGTCTTGTCTGTCTAGTCTTGTCTGTCTAGTCTTGTCTGTCTAGTCTTGTCTGTCTAGTCTTGTCTGTCTAGTCTTGTCTGTCTAGTCTTGTCTGTCTAGTCTTGTCTGTCTAGTCTTGTCTGTCTAGTCTTGTCTGTCTAGTCTTGTCTGTCTAGTCTTGTCTGTCTAGTCTTGTCTGTCTAGTCTTGTCTGTCTAGTCTTGTCTGTCTAGTCTTGTCTGTCTAGTCTTGTCTGTCTAGTCTTGTCTGTCTAGTCTTGTCTGTCTAGTCTTGTCTGTCTAGTCTTGTCTGTCTAGTCTTGTCTGTCTAGTCTTGTCTGTCTAGTCTTGTCTGTCTAGTCTTGTCTGTCTAGTCTTGTCTGTCTAGTCTTGTCTGTCTAGTCTTGTCTGTCTAGTCTTGTCTGTCTAGTCTTGTCTGTCTAGTCTTGTCTGTCTAGTCTTGTCTGTCTAGTCTTGTCTGTCTAGTCTTGTCTGTCTAGTCTTGTCTGTCTAGTCTTGTCTGTCTAGTCTTGTCTGTCTAGTCTTGTCTGTCTAGTCTTGTCTGTCTAGTCTTGTCTGTCTAGTCTTGTCTGTCTAGTCTTGTCTGTCTAGTCTTGTCTGTCTAGTCTTGTCTGTCTAGTCTTGTCTGTCTAGTCTTGTCTGTCTAGTCTTGTCTGTCTAGTCTTGTCTGTCTAGTCTTGTCTGTCTAGTCTTGTCTGTCTAGTCTTGTCTGTCTAGTCTTGTCTGTCTAGTCTTGTCTGTCTAGTTTGTCTGTCTAGTCTTGTCTGTCTAGTCTTGTCTGTCTAGTCTTGTCTGTCTAGTCTTGTCTGTCTAGTCTTGTCTGTCTAGTCTTGTCTGTCTAGTCTTGTCTGTCTAGTCTTGTCTGGTCTAGTCTTGTCTGTCTAGTCTTGTCTGTCTAGTCTTGTCTGTCTAGTCTTGTCTGTCTAGTCTTGTCTGTCTAGTCTTGTCTGTCTAGTCTTGTCTGTCTAGTCTTGTCTGTCTAGTCTTGTCTGTCTAGTCTTGTCTGTCTAGTCTTGTCTGTCTAGTCTTGTCTGTCTAGTCTTGTCTGTCTAGTCTTGTCTGTCTAGTCTTGTCTGTCTAGTCTTGTCTGTCTAGTCTTGTCTGTCTAGTCTTGTCTGTCTAGTCTTGTCTGTCTAGTCTTGTCTGTCTAGTCTTGTCTGTCTAGTCTTGTCTGTCTAGTCTTGTCTGTCTAGTCTTGTCTGTCTAGTCTTGTCTGTCTAGTCTTGTCTGTCTAGTCTTGTCTGTCTAGTCTTGTCTGTCTAGTCTTGTCTGTCTAGTCTTGTCTGTCTAGTCTTGTCTGTCTAGTCTTGTCTGTCTAGTCTTGTCTGTCTAGTCTTGTCTGTCTAGTCTTGTCTGTCTAGTCTTGTCTGTCTAGTCTTGTCTGTCTAGTCTTGTCTGTCTAGTCTTGTCTGTCTAGTCTTGCCTGTCTGTCTAGTCTTGTCTGTCTAGTCTTGTCTGTCTAGTCTTGTCTGTCTAGTCTTGTCTGTCTAGTCTTGTCTGTCTAGTCTTGTCTGTCTAGTCTTGTCTGTCTAGTCTTGTCTGTCTAGTCTTGTCTGTCTAGTCTTGTCTGTCTAGTCTTGTCTGTCTAGTCTTGTCTGTCTAGTCTTGTCTGTCTAGTCTTGTCTGTCTAGTCTTGTCTGTCTAGTCTTGTCTGTCTAGTCTTGTCTGTCTAGTCTTGTCTGTCTAGTCTTGTCTGTCTAGTCTTGTCTGTCTAGTCTTGTCTGTCTAGTCTTGTCTGTCTAGTCTTGTCTGTCTAGTCTTGTCTGTCTAGTCTTGTCTGTCTAGTCTTGTCTGTCTAGTCTTGTCTGTCTAGTCTTGTCTGTCTAGTCTTGTCTGTCTAGTCTTGTCTGTCTAGTCTTGTCTGTCTAGTCTTGTCTGTCTAGTCTTGTCTGTCTAGTCTTGTCTGTCTAGTCTTGTCTGTCTAGTCTTGTCTGTCTAGTCTTGTCTGTCTAGTCTTGTCTGTCTAGTCTTGTCTGTCTAGTCTTGTCTGTCTAGTCTTGTCTGTCTAGTCTTGTCTGTCTAGTCTTGTCTGTCTAGTCTTGTCTGTCTAGTCTTGTCTGTCTAGTCTTGTCTGTCTAGTCTTGTCTGTCTAGTCTTGTCTGTCTAGTCTTGTCTGTCTAGTCTTGTCTGTCTAGTCTTGTCTGTCTAGTCTTGTCTGTCTAGTCTTGTCTGTCTAGTCTTGTCTGTCTAGTCTTGTCTGTCTAGTCTTGTCTGTCTAGTCTTGTCTGTCTAGTCTTGTCTGTCTAGTCTTGTCTGTCTAGTCTTGTCTGTCTAGTCTTGTCTGTCTAGTCTTGTCTGTCTAGTCTTGTCTGTCTAGTCTTGTCTGTCTAGTCTTGTCTGTCTAGTCTTGTCTGTCTAGTCTTGTCTGTCTAGTCTTGTCTGTCTAGTCTTGTCTGTCTAGTCTTGTCTGTCTAGTCTTGTCTGTCTAGTCTTGTCTGTCTAGTCTTGTCTGTCTAGTCTTGTCTGTCTAGTCTTGTCTGTCTAGTCTTGTCTGTCTAGTCTTGTCTGTCTAGTCTTGTCTGTCTAGTCTTGTCTGTCTAGTCTTGTCTGTCTAGTCTTGTCTGTCTAGTCTTGTCTGTCTAGTCTTGTCTGTCTAGTCTTGTCCTGTCTAGTCTTGTCTGTCTAGTCTTGTCTGTCTAGTCTTGTCTGTCTAGTCTTGTCTGTCTAGTCTTGTCTGTCTAGTCTTGTCTGTCTAGTCTTGTCTGTCTAGTCTGTCTAGTCTTGTCTGTCTAGTCTTGTCTGTCTAGTCTTGTCTTGTCTGTCTAGTCTTGTCTGTCTAGTCTTGTCTGTCTAGTCTTGTCTGTCTCTAGTCTTGTCTGTCTAGTCTTGTCTGTCTAGTCTTGTCTGTCTAGTCTTGTCTGTCTAGTCTTGTCTGTCTAGTCTTGTCTGTCTAGTCTTGTCTGTCTAGTCTGTCTAGTCTTGTCTGTCTAGTCTTGTCTGTCTAGTCTTGTCTTGTCTGTCTAGTCTTGTCTGTCTAGTCTTGTCTGTCTAGTCTTGTCTGTCTAGTCTTGTCTGTCTAGTCTTGTCTGTCTAGTCTTGTCTGTCTAGTCTTGTCTGTCTAGTCTTGTCTGTCTAGTCTTGTCTGTCTAGTCTTGTCTGTCTAGTCTTGTCTGTCTAGTCTTGTCTGTCTAGTCTTGTCTGTCTAGTCTTGTCTGTCTAGTCTTGTCTGTCTAGTCTTGTCTGTCTAGTCTTGTCTGTCTAGTCTTGTCTGTCTAGTCTTGTCTGTCTAGTCTTGTCTGTCTAGTCTTGTCTGTCTAGTCTTGTCTGTCTAGTCTTGTCTGTCTAGTCTTGTCTGTCTAGTCTTGTCTGTCTAGTCTTGTCTGTCTAGTCTTGTCTGTCTAGTCTTGTCTGTCTAGTCTTGTCTGTCTAGTCTTGTCTGTCTAGTCTTGTCTGTCTAGTCTTGTCTGTCTAGTCTTGTCTGTCTAGTCTTGTCTGTCTAGTCTTGTCTGTCTAGTCTTGTCTGTCTAGTCTTGTCTGTCTAGTCTTGTCTGTCTAGTCTTGTCTGTCTAGTCTTGTCTGTCTAGTCTTGTCTGTCTAGTCTTGTCTGTCTAGTCTTGTCTGTCTAGTCTTGTCTGTCTAGTCTTGTCTGTCTAGTCTTGTCTGTCTAGTCTTGTCTGTCTAGTCTTGTCTGTCTAGTCTTGTCTGTCTAGTCTTGTCTGTCTAGTCTTGTCTGTCTAGTCTTGTCTGTCTAGTCTTGTCTGTCTAGTCTTGTCTGTCTAAGTCTTTGTCTGTCTAGTCTTGTCTGTCTAGTCTTGTCTGTCTAGTCTTGTCTGTCTAGTCTTGTCTGTCTAGTCTTGTCTGTCTAGTCTTGTCTGTCTAGTCTTGTCTGTCTAGTCTTGTCTGTCTAGTCTTGTCTGTCTAGTCTTGTCTGTCTAGTCTTGTCTGTCTAGTCTTGTCCTGTCTAGTCTTGTCTGTCTAGTCTTGTCTGTCTAGTCTTGTCTGTCTAGTCTTGTCTGTCTAGTCTTGTCTGTCTAGTCTTGTCTGTCTAGTCTTGTCTGTCCTAGTCTTGTCTGTCTAGTCTTGTCTGTCTAGTCTTGGTCTGTCTAGTCTTGTCTGTCTAGTCTTGTCTGTCTAGTCTTGTCTGTCTAGTCTTGTCTGTCTAGTCTTGTCTGTCTAGTCTTGTCTGTCTAGTCTTGTCTGTCTAGTCTTGTCTGTCTAGTCTTGTCTGTCTAGTCTTGTCTGTCTAGTCTTGTCTGTCTAGTGCTTGTCTGTCTAGTCTTGCCTGTCTAGTCTGTAGTCTGGTCTAGTCTTGTCTGTCTAGTCTTGTCTGTCTAGTCTTGTCTGTCTAGTCTTGTCTGTCTAGTCTTGTCTGTCTAGTCTTGTCTGTCTAGTCTTGTCTGTCTAGTCTTGTCTGTCTAGTCTTGTCTGTCTAGTCTTGTTCTGTCTAGTCTTGTCTGTCTAGTCTTGTCTGTCTAGTCTTGTCTGTCTAGTCTTGTCTGTCTAGTCTTGTCTGTCTAGTCTTGTCTGTCTAGTCTTGTCTGTCTAGTCTTGTCTGTCTAGTCTTGTCTGTCTAGTCTTGTCTGTCTAGTCTTGTCTGTCTAGTCTTGTCTGTCTAGTCTTGTCTGTCTAGTCTTGTCTGTCTAGTCTTGTCTGTCTAGTCTTGTCTGTCTAGGTCTTTTCTGTCCATCTTTGTCTGTCTAGTCTTGTCTGTCTAGTCTTGTCTGTCTAGTCTTGTCTGTCTAGTCTTGTCTGTCTAGTCTTGTCTGTCTAGTCTTGTCTGTCTAGTCTTGTCTGTCTAGTCTTGTCTGTCTAGTCTTGTCTGTCTAGTCTTGTCTGTCTAGTCTTGTCTGTCTAGTCTTGTCTGTCTAGTCTTGTCTGTCTAGTCTTGTCTGTCTAGTCTTGTCTGTCTAGTCTTGTCTGTCTAGTCTTGTCTGTCTAGTCTTGTCTGTCTAGTCTTGTCTGTCTAGTCTTGTCTGTCTAGTCTTGTCTGTCTAGTCTTGTCTGTCTA